>JBBMKC010194431.1:0-14945 GCA_037834085.1 Bipalium vagum | reverse complement strand
TACAAACTTTAATAAATTGTTTTTAATTGTAAATAATCAAAGGTTATTAAATAAACTTATTATTAAACTATAAATAAATATTTGGTTGTAAAGTTCAAAATCCAACTATTACAATTTATTAAAAAAAAGAATTTTTACATTGATAAAATAAAAAACTTAACAAAAGTAATTTCCATTGTTATCTATGATTTTTTGCCACCTTTTTCCTTCATCATAAAAACTGGTGGACTTAGACATTAGGAAATTGTCCAAGGCGTTTTTGATATCGACCTCTTTAGAAGATTCTTTTCCATTCAGATAATTTTGAAGAGACCTGAACAGATGATCATCTGAAGGCGCGATATCAGATGAGTACGCCGGATGAGGAATAACATCCCATTCTAATGCCTTTAATTTTTCCTGTACGATGTTTGAAATATGGGGTCTGGAATTGTCATGTTGAATGATGACATTCTTTCTGTTTATCAATCCTGGTCTGGATTTTTTAAATTCCATCTCAAGTCTTCCTGATTGGTCACAATAAACCTATCCTGTGATAGTTATGCTACGTGGTAAAAGATCGTAATATATTATTCCACGATAATCCCACCAAACAGACATCATAATTCGGCGAGGATGAAGGTCTGACTTGGCAGTGGGTATCGGCTTCTGGCCAGGCGTAAGCCATTGCTTTTTCTTTTCATGTTAAAGTAGCACACCCACTTCTCATCTATTGTTACAATTCTTTTTAAAAAATTACCGTTATTGAATCTTTGGAGAAGAGAATCAATAATCTGCGCCTTTTGTTGTTTTCACTTAAGCAATGAGGAATCCATAACCATTGCCTATGGACTTTGCATTATTCATGAAGATGGGTGGCAATGGTAGTGTGGGAGACCTGGGGGTGATCTCCCAAATGAATCGTTGTACACATAGGATCTCTCTCGACAGGAGATAGAAGAACATTGTTATCCAAATATGATGAACTTCCTCCTCTTCTTTCGGAAATATCAAAATTTCCGCCTTTAAATCTTCTAAGCCATCTTTGACATTTATCTAATTGTAATCTAGGTTGTTGATATGTTTTTAAATGCATTTAAGCTGGTTGATCCCTTTCTAAATTCATATATCAAACAATGTCTGATATGAATTTCTTCAGTATTCATTTAAAATTAATTTTATCTAATTATTTAAAATGTTGCAAAATTATTAAATCAAACTAATCAGTAAAACAACATGTTACTAACATTAAATAAATAGTAATTATAATGTTTTTTTATTTATTGTTGAAATATGGTCTCAAAAATTAGTTTATAATAAGTTGGATTTTGAACTTTACAACCTAATATAAATTTTTCTAAGTTTTCATTTTTATTGAATAAGATTTCTTTTCCTTCCTAAAAATTCGGTTGTTCTTTCTACTCAATTCAAAGACCTTTTTACTAATTTGTTTTCACATTTCTTTCTTTTTCATTATTTTCCAATTTCAAGATAAATGGTTTTTCTTTTCCCAGAAAAAGCTCATTTGGCAACATGTCCCTTCATTGTTTGAATTCATTGCACTGTAAAATTAAAATTGAAACCATTAAAACAAAACAGTCAACTCTTATTTAAGATGAACGGATAAAGTCCCACAGCTCTCCGAAGAGTCTAACACTTCACCCTAACAACTGTTTATTTTCTTGGCAATTTTTCCTCGTCAATTAAATATTTATAGCACTTTACTCTCATGACATAAAAATATGACAGAGCGTCTGTCAGTTTTGAAAAAAATATGTGAAGGAATTTTCCAAATGTTTTCAGAATTAAATGAAATATGAAATAAATAAATTAAATTCCCAAAACAGGGTATCCTTTGCAATGCTCTGGACTGTACTGGAATGATTGTCAAATGAAATTAATACAAATACTCTCTGGCATCTTTCCTGTCTAAGAGGAAGCAGGCATTTCTACCAACCAATCGTTGTCGAGAATGCCTCCTCTTCTAAAAACGATGCTTCCTCTGACAATTATTATGCCGGATAACAATTTTTTCGAAGAAATTCTAATTTGGTATTCGTTAAGCATTGTGTTGTGCTTTTTCGGAGTTTTTGGAAATTTGTGGTGTGGGTCAATAATAGTGCTATCGAAATCCTTATGGAAGTCTCCCTTTTATAGAATAATCCTGGCGATAATCATTCCCGATCTCATAACTAACTCAATATGCATCCCATACGAATCAACGCAAAGCTACTTGAAAATCCATAGGAACCAGAAGACGGGGAGCAATATTGGCTGCATGGTTGAAGGTACAATCTTCAGCTTGGTCTTAACCTTATCGAATATAAATAAGATGATAGCGGCTGGATATCGGGCATGGGCGGTTGTGTTTCCTTCAAAGTATCACCTTATTTCCAATATGAGAATGGTTACCGTTTTGATTGTAAGCATATCACTCTGTCCGGTTTTCTTATTTTTCGTTTGTGGTGTTAACACCCTTATCTGGTACATTGTGCACCCAATTATAGGTGACTGTACCGAGATTTCACCAAGCTTTATAGTCGATAGAATCCGAGATTCATTGTTTCATTTCATTCCAATTATTGTTGGGATATTATTCTATGTGTGCATTGTAGGGAGATTTGTGATGATCAGATCTGATTTGAATATGAGAAATAACACAATAAAGAGAGCCAGGGGTAGTTTGGGTCTAGCACTGACCATGTTGATTTACGGTACGTGTATCATAGTTTACTGGACGGATTACAATTCCACGGATTATGGGACGAATTTCAGGAAGAACATGTGGCTAAAGTTCACCATCAGAGCATCCTATGGCATAGCACCGGTGAGTGAGTTCTTGACACAATGTGATGATTTGAAACTGTTTTTTTTAGTTGTTTTACATAACCCTCGACAAAAATATTCTAAAAAATTCCAAGGATTTCATCAAAACCACAACGAAACGTTTAAACAAACAGGTTCCGGCAAAGCTCAGCTCTTCAAACTGAAGTGACATAACCATTTTTACATTCATCCTTCATCATATGACATAATGTCTCTTGATTCTTCTTATAAAAATTAAAAAAAAATAAAAATGTACATTTTTTTATTTTTCTGTCAATTGCAGAGATATTTAAAATTTTTCTGGCCATACGACTTATCTCTAAGAGCGTTCTGGAAACCATGGTAACCTTTTTGGAATTGAGATATTAAAGATTTTTTCCACTGCTCTCGACTTTGATCCCAGTATAAAGGCAATAATTTGTCTATTATTATAATTTGTTGGCTTAAGCCATGGTCCGCGATTAATTGATTGATTATTATTTTTCCTAATTATCATAAATTATTATAATTATCAAACACTTTTTCAACGCTTCACTCTGGCCATCTCACATTTGTTAGTGATGTTGATGAAGCTGTCAGAGAAAGCTTTCAAGTGGCTGTCAAAAAAATATCGAGGGTCAGTGATTTCTCTTAAAGATCTTCAGATGAGACAACGAAAAGGTCTGAACGCTTATTGATTAGACCAAGTGCATTGATCTCCCTGCAATTCACCCTTCATCTACTACTCATTGGACAGAATCATCACAGAAGTCTAAAAAACCAATTTGATCTTTTGTGGATTCTTAAAATGAAAAAAAAAACAAAATAATAAAAAAAATTAACAGAAAGAAAGAATATTACTTAACACAGGGTGTGACAGGTCAACTTTAGAGTTGACCAACCAAATTTTAAGATTAAAAATTTCATTTTAAAAACATTTAAAGTTAAAATATTTAAGAAACATTTTTCACAATACGAAGTATATCAAGTATAAACTTTTCTTTTATTTACACAAAAATAACGAGACTACTTAAATAAAGAAATAACTACTTTTAGTTTTTATTCGAATAAAAATTATATTATACATTCATCTTTGTTTTATCGTTTCAAGAAGTTTCAATTTAATTAATAAAGTTTGTCGATATTTAAATCTGTTTTAAATTAGGTATATTTTTATGTTCAGTCGAAAAATGTCGAATATAAAAAACTAGCAACGCATCAATATCAAATTTCTTGTTAAACTTAAGAAATCAGCAAATGAGACATACGACATGTTCTCAGAAGCTTACGGCAAGGATTGTTTATCTCGCTCACGTGTCTTTGAATGGCACAAAAGATTTCCAGAAGGCAGAGCATCGGTGGATGATGACGATCGTCTCGCCCGACCATGCACATCATTCAATGACGACAACATTGCAAAAGTTGGAGACGCAATCAGGATGGATCGTAAAATTGGTGTTCGTCATCTTACAGAATTGCTAAATATGAATAGAGAAGGTGTTCGACTCATTTTAACAAAGGCTTTAGGCATGAAGAAAGTTTGTGCAAAATTTTTTAGGCAAAGCAGAGCCAATGTTTGTTCTGATATCTTGGAACGAATTGATGAAGATAAAAGTTTTTAAAATAACATTATTACGGGTGATGAGACGTGGATATTTCAGTATGATCCAGAAACTAAACGTCAATCCATACATTGGAAATCACCATCATCGCGAAGAATGAAAAAAGCACGCATGACTCATCCCACGTTCAAGATAATGCGTATTGTTTTCTTTGATATCAAAGGTATCAGTATGACCGAATAGGTTCCTAGTGGTCAGACCGTTAACCCGCATTATTATAAAGAAGCTTTGAAAGGATTGCGTGAAAATGTCAGAAAGAAGCGTCCTGTGTTGTGGAAAAACGGGTGGATTTTGCACCATGACAACGCTCCACCCCACAAAGCGTTATCAGTCAAGCTTTATCTGAGAAGCAAAAATATAACTGAACTTGAACATCTTCCATACTTTCCTGATTTAGCACCTTGCGATTTTTTTCTATTCCCAAAAATAAAATGAGGTCTTAAAGGTGTGCGTTTTGCAAGTATGGAAGAAGTGCAAACTAGGATGACGGAGCTATTACACAACCTGAAGAGCATTTGCAGATGTGTGTGAATTGTGATGACCCATTTTTTGAAGGAGACCATAAATAGTTGTACATTCTTTGTGATTAAATAAAACTTTCAGCATCAGTCTCGTTATTTTTGTGTCGCACCATGTACTTGACAACTGTATCACCTTATACAAATGACAGTTCCAAACGAAATTAGTAAATTAATCAATCAATCATTTTTGAAAGGGCACAAAAGCATGAAGAAGTAAAGTCATCCGAAACTGATCTTTGCGTTCCGCAACTATAAAACAGTACAGATGAATGGTACTTTATTCAGAAGTATCGGACTAATGATTTACCAACCAATAAAAAATTGAAAAAAGCCAGCAACTGTAGAAATTGCTAAGGGAAAGAGGAAAGTGCCTCACACACCTTATGCAGCTGCATCTACATAATGTCTATGGTACGAAAAAGGCACAATGATGTACGGGATATCTTAGTTGATTTGTTGTCCACACTTAAAAAGGAATGGGAAATGTACGTTGAAAAGAAAGGATTTTTCAGGAAAAAACTTAATTCCTGATATACATTTTGTGAATAAGAGACCTAAAAGATACCTAATTATAGATGTCAAGTCTCTTTGGAATCAGAGAAAGAAGCTACCAAGGGCAATGACGAAACAAACAAGCAAAAATATCCGACTTTGTTGGAAAAACATGGAAGAACATGGTACTATGATATCAAAACATTTATAATCGGAGCCGGGGGTTCGTGGATCCCATCAAATTACCAAACCCTCGAAGCATTTGGATTTAAAATAACCGAAATTAATTCAATTATGGAAAAATGTGCAGCCAGGACGATCATTAATACCCATAATATCTGGAAAAAATTCATAGCCAGAGCAGAGACAAACATTTAAAACTTCCCCGTGACAATGACAACCATATCTTTGATTTGAAATAAATCACTGTTTTCATTATTTTTGTTTTTATAAACATTAGGTTGATACAAATGCATTGTATTATTTTTTTCTAGCTCCAATCAATAATATATTTAAAAATTAAAATTGACCAATGAAACCATGTAAAACTAAAAATATTGAACTAGAAAAATTATATATTAAAAATATAAAATACTTCCGGACCAACAACCTTTTGAACTGTGGCTCAGTCGACTCTCAATTTCTGATTCAATCTAACAAAAATGGATACCAGGCTCTAGGGGTTCGCAGTCCATTACTTTTTGCAGACATTATCTGTACCGTTATCTGTATCTACATACCATATATAAATATATGGATGCTACAAATGTCGAAAATGATTGATGATATGGAGATTTCAAGCTCTATTATTTATTTTGCAATAAAAGGTTGTTGACTCAAAATATCTCACAGCTTCTGCTAACAAAGCCTCTTCTCTTCCCTTACCAGTTGATTGTATCTCCCTTCTATCTTCGTCGGACAAAGAGTTTTTAGTCCAAGAATATTTTTCGGAATAAATCTGCTACATTTTCGTTTCCTGGTTTTTTGACTTAACAAAATAAAAAGTCTACGTGTTTAGAAAAAAAGAAATTTTATTTCTAGATAAACATAATTCAAAATTCAAAATACGACTTGCTCTAAGGTACTGATAAAACCCCTTTAAAATCATGATTTTAAAGGTGACATAAAAAATGAATGATCAAAAATATATTAGGCCGTCTCAAGGGTAACGTCAAAAACAATACGGTTCCAAGCTGTAAAAATAAATTGTTTTTGGTGTATTTATGAAGTTTGTTTAGGGTTAAATTCTTCTGGACATGGAGTACAGAATACGGAATGAAGAACACATATTCACTGTATGCTTGATGATATTTTTCAAAGCAGGAAAAGAAATAAAAAGATTGTTTAGTAATTTTATAAATAAATTATTACAAAATCCGAAATTTTTTATTTGAATTTTGGCAGATGTGACATTAAAGATATTTTGTTTAAATATTTCAATTTTATTGTTGCTAGGTTATAATTTATTTTAGTTTCCGGTATCTGTTATTATGGTATTATGTAATCCGGTAAATATTATCGGATTTTTTGACAAACAAAACACAAAATTTCAAAAGATATATGGAAATCTTTTATTCATACATTTCTTCAATCTTTCAAGTAACTTGTGAATGCTTTCTCGAAAAAACTTGTCTTGTTTCGGGGCGAACCATTCAGAAACCAATTTTTAAATATCTTTGTAAGTCTTGAGGGGCTCAGCAATTCCATGTTTCATATATCGGAACCAATAGAAATCTGATGAATTTGGTGAGTGGGTAAGTACTTCTGAAGCCAGATCTTTTAATATGGTTTCAAAACTTTTAAAGAGTGACGATTTGTTGTTATGCAGCAAAATTCTGGACGCTTGGTAATCAAATATTTGATTATCTTCATTATTTGTTTTTGATAGCAAACTGAATTAAGTCTCATCCGATTTTAGAAGTTCAAAATATACTATATGATTTTGATCCCACCAAAGCAGAGCATTGTTTTCTTAAACAATTGTGTCTTGCAGCCTCTTTTGAATCTGAAATCTAATCATGGAGCTTGGGATTCACATAATAAATCCACTTCTCATATCATTTGAATATTTTATGTAAAAAGATTTCCGTTCTTATCGTTCCAGCAACATTTCACAGATTACTTTTCTGTTTTTCAATTGGTTATCGTCCAGTTTATGATACATCTATATCCCTTCCTTTAAAATCTTGCATTAGGCGACTAGAAACTATTTACTTAGCAACATTCAGTTGTATAGCAAATTGTTTTTATGTGAGATTAGGTGTAGCCTAAAGTTTTAGTCCATTTTTTAAAAAATTTAAATGTTATTAAAAAGGTAATATATTTATTTTTATACGACAGGGATTCAAAAAATCAGTCATTAACACAATGTCCATCATTGCAAATCACTTTTTTCCATCTTTCAGGTAATTGTCAAATCTTGGAACGATAGAAAGATATTGGGTTTGACGCAAGATAATTCTTGACAAAAACTCGTACTAGTCAACATTTTTTAACGACATCCGGCTAATTCATGTTGCAATGAGCGAAACAAATGAAAATCTGTAGGAGCAAGGTCTGGAGAATAAGCCTCTTGAGGAAGAACTTCCCAGCCTAACTGTAAAATTGTTTCCTGAGTATGTTTCGCTACATGCTGTCTGGAATTGTCATGTAGCAGAACAATCTTACGCGATCATTGTCCGAAAAACGTCTTTTTTTCTCGATTTGTTTAGCCAAATGCAGAAATTGTTTGCTATAACGTTCCGCATTAATGGTTTCACCAGCTTGAAGAGGATCATAATGGAGCAGATCATATCCCACCAGATGCAAAGGAGTACTTTTTTATTGTGAATATTTTTTTTACAACTAAAGTAGCTGGCATTTCAGGTTCCACACACGAATGTTTGAGTTTTGGATTATTGTAATTAATCAATTTTTCATCTCCAGTGACGATTTTCCATAAAATACATTTTTTATTTGTCTTTTTGTTGTTAATCGGCATAAAATATTGCTTTTGAAAATTCCTGCGGAATCCGCTTTCCAGGCTTCTGAATTTTCCCCATGTCGTGTAACCGTCTCCCAACAGTTCTTTGATCAATGGCAAGCTTCTTAGCGAGTTCTGCTTGCGCCTGGTCTGTATTTTCATTCAGCAGCTCTTCCAAATTGGCTGATTTCAATATCTGTGGAGCACCACTCCGTGGTCGATCGGCAACATCAAAATTTCCGTCTTTGAATCAACGATATCAGTATTTACATGTACTGCGGGAAACGGCATTATTGCCTTGATCAAATTCATATCTTATGCAATACCAAACGTACAATTTTTTCATCACTCATTTTGAAGACTGGTATTTTAGTTTTTATAAAATAACTTAAGTCTAAAATTATTATATATTTATAAAATTTAATATATTGATTACCAATTTAAAATCTCGCGGCAGTTATTTGTTAATATTTGGATTAGTAAAACAACAATGAAAAATGGCTTAAAACTTATATCTACATCTAAAACATCTACCGAAATAGATTCCTTTGAAGTTTAAGAGACCCAAATATGAACTTTTAGTTGCAATACTATTGTTCTATTATCTATCATTACTTTCATTTTAAGGTTTTACTGTGAAGTTCGTTTAAAAGCACTTTCGATATAAGCACATATAGCTTATAAAAGCAAAATATACTGATAATTATGATTTGCCCTATTTTATAAAATCGACAAGTTTAAAAGCACAAGTCACTTAGAGGCAAATATTTCACTGACATTTTACACATGCTCTTAAGCAGGTTCTGCATTCTGGCTGCCTCTGTTTCAGTATTATTAACGTAAAATTGCAAGCATTTGTTTTACAATAAACATTTTTCAAGTGATGCAAAAATGGTAACATTTTGAATATTAAAACAAGAGCTTAAATAATATTAATTCTTAAAATCGAACCTTTATATTTATGAGTCATGTGACCATCTTTGCACCAAAAAATTCAGATATTTTTCTTAGAAAAAGACCGAAAAAATGTTAATTAATTTCCGAAAAAAATAATATTATTGTCACGCAACGTTCTTTTAAAACATTTCCAATGAGCGAATTCTTCCACTAGGCTGTCAATGAAAAATGACAAAATTTTGAAAAAAAATTCTCATAAAAGTAAACGTTAAAATAATTTTGCTTCATGTTATTTAATTTACATAAGAATTTATTTATCATTATTCTCGAAATTCTGAGACGAAAGTAAACACTTGGAAAGAAACGAATTTTCAACATTGAACTATTTATATTAAAACGAACAATTATTATTCCTGTTTCATGGTAAATCTTTTTTCATTTAAATAGATTTTATTTCAATTGGTGATTTCCTTTTAATTGATCAGGATTTAATATTAAATTTTGATTGATTTTTAATTGCCCGACCACACAGATCAAAGACAACAGTGGGTTATCTAATCTTTTTAGGCTGTAAGTTCTCCCACATGCAGCTTACTCACCTGACATGGCGCCATCAAAATATTATTTATTCAAGTCTCTTTAACATCATTTGGTTAATTCTCAGTTCAAAAGAAATGAAGATGTCAAAAAATCTATTGCAGATTACATTGAATCAAAATAGCCATTTTTTTCGAAGAGAGGTATTTGCCAGCTACTTTAAAATGGTTAAAATGCATCGACAATAATGGAGATTATTTCACAGAAGAATTTATAGTTATGTGTTATGGAAATATATATTTATTTTTTCAATCTTTTGATAAGTAATATTAATAAAAATAGGAACCTTTTCAATTTTTAGTCCTAATATTTTTAAAATATTTTGGTTTTTAATAACTCTATCCTTTTTCAGCATTAAATTTTAAAACGATTTATCATTCCAACAAATTATCGTAATGTTTGTTTGATTGTATCATTTTAGGGCGCGCAACTTGCATATTTAAATGATACATTACTTAATTAATAACTTTTAATCATTAATGATAATTTTTAATACTGTAGATACTCGAATATAAGTCTAGGTTTTTTTCTATAAAATTTGATGAAAAAAATGGGGTCACTTATATAGGAGTCACACGGTTTTTCATAGAATTTCCAATTTTTCCCCCTCGACTTATATTCGAGTATCTACGGTACTTAGAATTTTGCTACGAAACCAAAGTATTAACTAAAAATTTATAATAAATTTTTTATTCTATAAACATGTTAATTCCACCCAAACATTTAATAGCATTGTCAACTAACTTTAATCGAGAAAGAAGACGTTTACATATAATAACCTATTGATTTCATTTTTTTTCCGACAAATCGTGTGTACCCATTGGCTGAGTCTGGAAACCTTGTTAATTCTTTTTAGGTGCCGATGAATACTAGATTTAGTTGAATTTAGTCTCTTTTTGGTTAATGGAAAACATTGTCATAAATTTGGCAATTAATTTAACTGATGGAAAGAGATCAATTTTTGACAAGTCTTTATTAAGATCAATACAAAAAAAATCAGAGTACCCAGTAATTTTCATTGTGAAAGAACGGACAAAAACCCCACTTCCTATCTTTAAACATTTTAAACGTGATGTAATTGGGGATAGGTGTAGACACAAGTTGTATATTCAAATCAGGCACAATTAATTGTCGTCTGGTTTGTTTTGCAATCGGAATTACATTTTCATGAGAACTCTTAACAATGTCAGAAAAAGTCAAGGCAGATGCAATTTCAGGATTTTTATTGACAGGATTCTTAACAATAGTTTCTTCAGCAGATAAAACCGAACAATCATTATTCTTATCAGCAATATCTACTATATTTTCATTAGCAAGACCAGAGCAATTACTATTTTCTTTCAAATGATTAGAAATTTGACTTTTGCTAAAGTTTCTAAGTTCTTCATTCAAGCTATCAAGGCAAAGCTGACAAATTGGAAAGTGAGCGAAATTTGTTCTCAAGATTGAAACAGTTTGTCTCTCAGCGCAGATTGGACAATACATGTCCATGGGACAAGTTTCACAGATATTAGGTGGAAATATTACACATGGAGAAGATTTTGAAGGATTTTCAGATGTAATCTTACAATCAACTTCAGGAACATTATACATCTTATTCGAAACAGTTAGAGGTTTCAAATAAGATGGATTAGAATTTACAAAAGCGGAAATTTGAATGATTATGAAGTCAACAAAATCAAAAATAGATTTCTCAAGCTCTGCAGGACATTGCAGGCGAGAATTTTTAAAAATCAGGAATTTATTTTTATTTAATAATATCGATTTACGCTTCTGGTCCAATCTAAAAAGCAGGAAACGAAATGCTTCCTTATTATCAATTTTTGACTTATAATTAAACATCATCAGTCGCAGATTACCAACCATTCCAATCTGCTCCTCAATGTTGTTACAATTATCGTGTACAACATTGAATAGGCGATTGATCTGATTAATGATCTGTGACGTTATGATATTTTCGGAATTATTTTTTTGCTGAAGGATTTTTATTTAATTTTACATTGCATCCGAAGAAGCCATTTTTATAGAAAATATTATTCAGATCTTTAATGTTCCAAATGTCATTTATTTTACTTATTTTTTTATTTTCAATATTTAACAATTTACATTTTTGAAAACGATCACGTTTTTTGTTCATACTTTGTAAAAGTTGGTAATTATTAGATAATACTCACTTTTAACTTTTGGACAAAACACGTGTTAGCATCTAATTATTAAGAATATCATTATTACTTTTGATAATATCATTTTTATTATTATTATACGAAATTTTATTTACTTTAAGAATCCTTTCAGAATCAACATTAACGTTATCTCGTTTTATTATTTTTTAAAAATCGGTATTAACTTTAGTATCATTTTTAATTGTGACATTTAATTGAAAATTGTTTTAATATTCAGTTTTTAAATGAGCATTATTACAAAAATCTGACAAATTCTTACTGTATTGGGCAAACAATGAATTCAAATTTTTCTCAGCATCATATATCTGGCACTGCAATCGATTTAAAATATCAACAGGCATATTATGGCCATCTTCGGGGAAGGTCGCGGCCTCAACGCTTTGATCATATTTACAATTTCTACACATGATGTGTTCTCTCTTCTCTTCCAGAACCTGATGTGAGCCATGTGGGAAATTTCCTAGCAAAACTGAATATCTAAAATAATCTTTTAAAGGAAATGAATTTAAAACTTTTTCCAAATGTTGATCGACAAAACACTCAGGGGAGCGTTAAACATATCGAACCGAGAACCACACAAAGAACTGTAAGAAAAATTATCCAAAACTTTCAAAATTACCATTATTGTGCAACAAACCGCAAGCCTTGTATTGATTAAGATTTGACTGCATCTTGGTGGCGTAATTAACACATCAAGATGTGCAACAATTGCAGGAACTCTTTGAAATTTTATGTGGATTTCGCCACAGAATTGATTTAACTTGCCCAAAACTCATAAATTAAGGCGTCCTCACCGGCAGACATCGTTTTCAAACAAAAAAATATAAATATTCATATATATCTATCTATTTACCTCATAATACATGTATTGAAATTATAAACACAGAAAATTTTAATTTTCAATAGAAATCAGTGGTTTTCATAAGCTTTATATCCCAAGGAATTTATTGAAATTCTATGTTTTTAATCAGCAAAGATATATGTAAAAAATTAAATTATAAAAATTATTTCAAATTTTCTTTTTTTATCAACATTTAATTACATAAAAACATTTTTAATTTCATAGTAAATACTATTAAATTTATAAGTAATATGACACTGTTATATTTATGATAGTAAAGTCTTATAATTTTTTGGATAAATTCTAATGTCTTGTTTGAACCTCAATAATTTTTTATAGAAATAATATATTTTTTAAATCGGTTTTTTGTGACTGATAGGGAAATGACTGATTCTCTGTTAAATGAAATCTGAAAAATTTCAAAAAACATATTTAGTCTGGTTAAAATCTAACATTGAAGAGTAGGTAGTTTAAGAACTAGTTTTCTGTAATTCTTTTTCATAAAACCGTCCAAGAATTTTTTCTCCATTTAAATCTATCAATCCATAAACGATTGGAGTTGTAAAATTTTATAATAAAAAATTCATTTGTCCATTTTTTTTTCAAATTTTGTTTTATATTTAAAATTTTTTACATGATCTCCAATATGAAATTTAGTTTATAGTTTTAAAATTTTAGAAGTTGAAATGGAAACTTTGTTTCAGAGAGGTTCCCCCGTATTTTCTTCTTTTTCATTATTTTTTATTTTTAGCTTTTCAGGGTGATTACTCGCTTCTGTAGGAGAAATATCAATTGATGAATGAATTTTGTTATTATAAAAATTAATTAAATTTGGTAAAATATGTAACAATTTTCGATTTCCCTGTTCAGTAAATTTTTTAAAAGCCTAAATTTTAGAGTTCTATTGAGTCTTTCCATTACTATCGCTTTTACGTCATTTTCTGTTGAGTAAAATTCTTTATTATTATCATCACAAAATTCCTCAAATGTTTTATTATAAAATTCTGTTCCTTTATATATCCAAAGTTTTTCTGGAACTCTATTAGAATCTTCAAATATTTTATCGAAAGCATTTGCAATTGATCGACCTTATTTATTTTTTAAAGAAACAGCAAAAAAAACGAGTATATAAATCTATAACTGTTAGAATTATTGTATAATCTCTTTCTCCTCGGACAAATGTTAAATCTACAGACCAAATATCATCTTTGTTATTTACTTTTACTTTAAAAATTTTTTTAGTTTTTCTAAATTCTTAATGAAGTTTTTTTTGATAATTGTTCTCTTTTTTTGGAGGAGGAACTTTTGTTTTTTCATAGAGTTTTTCATTTGATAATTTTTTTGATTCTCTTGGTAAACATAGACCTAAAGCAATCTTACTCTTGAAGGTTAATTTTACAATTGCTCTTTCAAGTTTTTCTTTTGGAGTTGAATTTTGAATATTGTTCATATCATGAATCATTTCTACATCTGCAACATGTCTATCTTTTAAATCTGTTGATATATATTTACATAATGTTTCATTGCTACTTGATCAACTCGATTTATTGGAATTGAATCAGGTTTCGGAATTGGGAGAATAGTTGGATTTTCAATAACGTCTTCATAATTTTCTAATCGTTTATAAATATATAAACATTATTAATCATAATACAATTTTATGCAAATTGCCAAAATATGAACAAAACCTTTATTAAATCATTTTCCTGTAATTAATGAGAAATTATTATGTAAAACATTAATGAACCCTTTGATTGATTATAATTAATTGATTTCTTTTCTGAAAATGTTTCTTTCAACCGAAATAACGTTACATTTCGTAAATTCAATTAAAAGGATTGTTAAAATTAGTGTAGTTATGTTAATTTGAAATTAGTAATTGTTAATATCAATCGGTTTGTAATCAGAAATAGAAGACATTTTGAATATATTTTATTGAGTGATATAACAAATAATATTTAAACAAATTTTCCCAGACCTGGAAATTTCTTTTTTTATTAAATTTTAAAAATAATTTTATTTTTAAAATTTCATTCCTACTTTTTA
>JBBMKC010194420.1:0-14947 GCA_037834085.1 Bipalium vagum | reverse complement strand
ATAATAATAATAATAATAATAATAATAATAATAATAATAAATTTATTAAGGGATGATAAAATATTGCAATTATCTAATTTTATCCAAATATCTCTTAATACACAATTTGTTTTGATCCCTGGGAAATTCTGAAACTGTAGTCTTAGAAAAATAGATATCCATTCGGTTCTGTTGTAATCTGAAATATATCAATGAATATTTTGCTTGAAAATGTCAGACAAAAGAAACCAAGATTAAACAATCAATTATTTGGGTTAATCGAGTAGTATTATTAATAAAATTAAGAAAATAGAATTTCCATTTTTATAAAATTCGTTTTACGAATAACGCAAAGAATAACAAAAGAGATAATTTTTCCTCAGCTGTTTTTGACGTTTTCGTTGTTAAATGTTTTTATATTGTTTTATATTGTGACAATTTAACAAAAAGTGTGGAAAATTAAGTATTGACAAACGCTACTTGTTCCAACAGGACAATGGTTCGAAGCATATTGCTAAATAAGCAAAGAATTTTAAGTTTCTTACGTATCTTTCAACGAGTTTTATTGATTTAACTGAAAACCTAAAAAATTCAGATTATAAAAATTTGTTTCAGCTTTAAAGATGAAGTGCACGAATAATTTGTTCCATCACTATAGTAACTAGTATAGTAGTTTAAAATAATCAAGAATGAAAAAGCAAATAAAGAATAGACCCACGACCTAATAAAAGTACTTCGATTTCCAATTTTCAACCTTCAGTAAAAGATTGCGATCTATAACTATGATCTTACAAGTTTTAATATTAATAAATATAATATAATATAAAAGACATAAATATATTAAAACATGCTAATTTGTGTTTTCTAACGACTTATTGATGACAATTGAGCGGTGTAGACCGAAATATTTTATTTATCTTTAATTAATAATCAACTTTTAAATATTTTCATTCTTAATTTGACTAAATTTAATTGTTTTGTTATTTTTTTAAACTTAGCTGTCCCATACTTCTGTTGTGGCAACATTAAATTATAACGTTGAAGGTGACTTATACAAGACATCAATTTCGGTGAGACTCAAATCAGACGTAGAAAAATAAATCCCTAAAATCAAACGAGTCTGCCCAACATTCGGCTTGTGGCAGATATGTGATAAAATCTATAGAAATTGACCGTTGTCAATTTGTTTCATGGATGAGAGAAAGAAAATGTTATTTCACGAGAGAGAATTTCTAAGAGAAACATTTCTGATTGGCATTAACTCATTGTTGGAGGGAGTTTCTAGTCCAAGCAGTTTTATGTTTTTCATAGATCCGTGACAAATTGTCAAATAACAGAGTAATAGGAAGATCACATACAACTTCAGTTCGCATATCAACTTGGCTGGTGTGATTAAAATATGAAAATTTAATGAGTTCGAAGAATAAATGATATTTATTGAAAAAAGAATCTCATTTTAAAAAAGACTTTGAAAAACATCTATTATTGGGTTGTTCGGAAAGTCACTTCGCATTTTATAGTGAAAAGTAAAACCAAAAGTTTATTATTAATAAATATTTAAATCAATGATGTATTGTCCTTTTTGTTCCAAGACTTTCTGCCATCAACCTGGCAATTTGATTATCCGAAACTTTAAAATGACTAAAGTGCTTTAGATTAAAATTTAAAGATAGGTATAAAAAAGTGTCTGACTTTCCGAACAACCCAATATAAAAAACACACTGAACACGGCTTATTTGAAATCATATTACATTATATCTGAAGTGATGAAAAAGGTACTTTATATGATTTGATAATATTATGAGAAATGAGTCTTCATAAAACTTTCATTTTTACAATTTTTATTCCTGAAAACACTTTTCCAAGCATTTGCTTCTTACAGTCAGTCAAATTAAATAATTTTTATCTAAAATTGTAAAACTAATAAGTTTGTTTACAGGTATTCATTTATATTTTTTAGGGATTAAATGCGCTTCGTAATTAGAGAGATTTGCAGCTTTCTCTTTGGTTGGATGGAATTTTTTCAAGAGAATTTACAAGATTTCTTAAAATCGTTCATGCACAATACAGAAAACATTAATTACCGGATAAATTAGGTTTTTTCAACTTATTACAATAAAAATGTATTGAAGTTTGATAGAAAGTTTAAGAAACTTGTGTATGAAATAAATGATATAAAATTGAATACCTCCTGCTTAGGAGAAAAATCAAAATATCAGTAATAGGTCAAAAATAAGAGAAAACATCTAAAAGTGGTAAGCAGTTAAATAATTTTACAGCTAAGTTTCGTTAACCAGACTGCACAGGAAAGCTTGATTTAATTTTCAATTTTAAATATCATTTTAAATGCAATTTTAAGCTTCTAAGTTTAATAAACAATGAAAGGATTTTAGTAATATATGTCTTTACATACAAAAAAGGTTAGTAAAATAATAAAAATAACGTAATGAAAAGCTGTCGATTACAAACTGCGATAACTTTTGAATAGGTTGCTCTAATACCATTATTTTTATAAATAACATTCTTTGTGTCATTTAAATAATTTTGTAGATCAATAAATATTAGCAATGAAAATGAGTAAACAAATTAAAATCAGAAAAAATTTATTCAAATACAATCAAATACAGCTATTTCATATTTAACTATCGCTAAAATGTTGGAGTTGCAAAATCAACTGTTCAAAAAGGTATTTCAAACTACAAGAATACTTTTAATATTGAACGAAAGGCAGGTTCAGATAAGAATGCCAGGTCAGAAATATTATGTTGCAGAAGTTAAAAAGATTTAAGATGAAAAAACTCTCAAAATTCACAAAGAAATACCTCGCCTGGCAAGCTATTTGCACATTTCTCATCATGCTAAAAATACATTAAAATGGTACAAAATTAATAATTTGAAAGCAAATCCTCTTAACTGTCCAGAACTCAGATTAATAGATAATATGGGCTAATTGTAAAACACAAGAGTAATAGAAGACTTTAAAAGAAAGTGGGAGAAATCAATGGACAAAGTGACTAGAATAACTGGAGAAGTTCATAGGAGGAGTAAAAAGAAGTTCGCCAATTTTATCAGTGTTAAGATATTTTGTTAAATATCAATAGAATTTGTTTTCTGTATATAGACGTTTAAAATAAATAGATTTATTAAAATACTCTTTGTCTTGTAGTTTTTATATTAATTTGTATAAAGACCACTTTTCATCGCGGACACTATTTACAATTGTCAAAACAAAATTTCTTTTTTTTTATTTAAATGCAATTCGCCAATATAATTTACTGCTATACATCACCACAGTTATTTGTTGTATTTTATTTAAAATGATATTAAAATTGAAATTTTAACTTTTCAAGGCCCTCCGGTTAACAAAGCTGCTTAGCTTTACTAATATTAGTCCATTTAATTAATTAACATTTTATTTATACGTATTTCTTAAAAATATTTAATGTTTAGTCAGTTATGAAGTTTGTTTAAATTTTATTTTCAACCGCATTTTATTAAATTCAAAATTTAACTAGTATTTATGATTTGCGTTTTGTGACCAAGTAAATGCAGCATAAAGATTTAATCTGATACCCAAATATTATGACGAAAATTTTCTGATAAACACACGCATATTTTGCTTCTACTAGGCATTTAAATGCGATTGTCAATGTACTTTGAATTGCATTATTCGAACTGATTGTACAATAAATCAGCTATACGGTCTGGAAGTTTAAAATTTCGAAAGTATTTTAGTTGCGGTATAAGTTGATTAAAATCGAAAAGGGTTAAAATATGTTAACAAAGTAATAAATAACTATAATATCAAAAATGAATGGAAATTTATGGAGTATTTGTGTGAGTGAACCTGATTAAGGTTTTGATTTTAAAGGAGAATATATAATTTTAATTATTCATCTCAATGAAGTTATATCTCTTTAAAGAGAACTTATACTTATAAATATAACAATTCTTATTGTTTAATGAAGCTATGTTTAATCTAAGACACACGAGCCGGATTGTAGCCCACTATCGACTCATTTTGCCGCTATTTACACCTTAACATAAACTGTTAATTTTGCGCCCAGTTAAATACTTAGGTGTGCAATGCGGCCCATTAAATCTAAAGGTTGGAAATCCCTGTTCTAATGTAATTGTTTTTCTTAAAATATGATGTTATTATTGCAAGTTAAATAATTCTCTAATTAGTTGTGAAGCTGCAAATTATTTTTATAATATCGAGTGCTATCGAAAATAAATTGAAAAATCCCAATTTGGAAACAACATTTTTTCAGCTTTTAAGACACTTGACTAGCTTCTTATTAGACACTATTTTCTTTTTAATTGGTGTTGGGAATGCCAAAAATTAAGGCTTCCAGATATGATATTGAAATAGATAAGATCTGTCCTTTCAGATGTTTCTTCTCTTAACATGGCACGAAAATTAACGGTTATGATGATTTATCTTTTATTTTATAAATCTCTCAAAATGGACATGAAAAGTGAAAAAATTTTTAATATTGGTTACCATTACTTTTGAAATCATTAATAATTTTTAAAAATAATTATCAGTTATAAGTCTGGTATTAAAAATTTAATGGTTACATTAAAATTCTATTTTAAGAAATTAATATAATTAAAGTAACATTCAGACACTGTTTAGTAAAGGAGAATTTATTTTCTTTCTATTATAAACCAAAATTAATTAATAATTGTTATAAACGATAAAAGAATAAATTAAATTGATAAATGAGAGTTAAAATATTTAAATATAATTTCATTTTAAATGTAATTTTGAAAATTATTTTATTTATAAGATAACCCAATCGATATCAGTTAAAATTGGTTATATTTTTCATTAATTTATCGGTAATAAAATTGATAAGAACAACTTTATTAATATCAAAATAAGCGAAAAAAATAAATTTATTTTAATTATCTTGAAAACTCATTTATCATTGTTATTTTTATGGCTTTATATTTTCGAAAATATTGACAGATATTGGTGCCATTCCAGAAATCCATTTAATTTATTTTTATGAGCTTGTTAATCAATAGTTTAATATAAAACTAATAAACACATTTCCCAAAAATGCAAATGAATATTTTAAAATTAGTAGGTTTTTATGTCGCTATGTTCTGTTTTGCACATAATGTGCAGTATCCCAAAATGAGCACTAACAATTATGGTTTGTGATCCTTGTGTTAAGATCCTAATAGTTATAGAAGATGGAGCTTAAAATAATGTTTATTAG
Source organism: Bipalium vagum (assembly GCA_037834085.1). Taxonomy (NCBI): domain Eukaryota; kingdom Metazoa; phylum Platyhelminthes; order Tricladida; family Geoplanidae; genus Bipalium; species Bipalium vagum. The sequence continues at coordinate 9,734 of JBBMKC010194420.1, read as the reverse complement.
GTCTTAACGGTAAAGGCTGCTTTATATTATTGTTGTGAAAACGTTTTAAAATAATAAGGTTTAAATCGAATAAAAATGACTAAATCGAATTCAAGTTTTTCAAAATTATATTTTATATAAAAAATGGATTTTACAAATACGAGTGATCGTCCTTGATGGATTTTAATATAATTTTTTATTTCAGGGTTAGATTTAAGTTGGGGTTAAAAAGCCCTCTCGCTCTTGGACTCAGAGGTCCTCAAATAAGAAGAACAATTTAACTCACCACCCTGTTTAGCGTGTGAATTAAAAACAAAAACAAAAACGGAAAAAGAGAAGGGAAAATAAAAAGATATAGGATCATCATATATTTATTTAGATTTGAACCTTGCAGTGACAACAAAGGATGTGTTAAACCTAAAACTTTGTCTTATTTGTAAGACAAGTTGAAAGTTATTAAGAATTTATTAAAATCAAACTTTATTTTAACCATAAAACATATAAACAAATTAGAAGTTTAATATAACTTTGCCCTAATTCTAAGACAAGTAAATAAAATACCAAAGACAAAATAAAATTAAAAAATAAAAACTTTAAATATATTTGGGTTGAATAAATCAAATTGTGGAAGTTGAGAATAAATTCATCAGACGCGAATATTGGTAGTTCGATATTGGAATGAATTATGGAATTACTCGAAGTAGTCGCGTGTAAATAGGAATGCTAACGCTGCTGATTTATATTGTTTTTGCTGTCCATTTTTGACGTTATCGTTGATAGTTATTGCCTTTTGACGTTATCTGGAGTTTAATTGATTTTATCGTTGTTTGTTTGACGTTAACTGTATTGATTATTGTGCCTTTTTCTTAATTGTCAGGGCTTATATATTATTTTATTTAAATTAAAAATTATTTTTAATTATTAATTACTATGTATATATTTATTGTATTATTTTTAATTTTTTATATACTATTTTTTTAGTAATTTATTGTATGTAATTTTTATTTTTAGTAACTATAACTTTACATCTATATATATTTTATTTATATTTTTTTATACCATTAAAAAAAATTTAAATATTATATATTTTTTATCCATCAAGGGCGATTTTACATGAACTATACTTTTTTTTACAACAACAAATAAAGGTTACTAAAAAAACATTTATTTAAATATAATTGATTACTAAATCACTAAAGCAAATAAAAATGTCTTAAAATCATAAGGATCACATTAATCACAATAATTTAATATCTGGGTTGTCAGCGTTCTGCTGTAGATGGAATTTTGGATGGTTTTTTGGGAATTAGGTGATGGCTTTGATGAGCTTGGAGGATTTTTGGATGTATTCGATGGGAGTCTGGACACTTGTTTTAAAACTTGTGTATTTATTGTAATAAGAGATTTTCAATGTAAAGATATTTTTAAAAATCAATAAAATTATTATTGTTATTTTATTATTGATTAATTAAATTATCAACATGATATTAACAAAAAAAATACAAAGGAGAAATTGTATATAAAATAAAAATAGAAATTAAAACTTACTATACATAGATATTAGTGTAAATAAAATAATATATTAGTGTGCGTCATAAGTTCGCGGATACTTTCTTGTTTTTTATTATATTCAATTATTTATATATTTATTAATAAATATAATTTATAGTATCATATATAAAATTAAATTAAATATTAAAGATTTCTCTTTATATTGCTTTAATAATTTATTGGATAGACATTGAATAACGATTTTTTTGAATATTAGATAATTATGGAAAATATAGAATAATAATAATAATTCTAAAATAGAAATTAAATGTAGATAATAATAATAATAATAATAATAATAATAATAATAATAATAATAATAATAATAATAATAAGTAGAAATTTATAAATAAAAATAAGAAGGAATACAAAACAAATCAGATAGAAAAATATAGAAGCAAGAAGAAAGAATTTAGATAGTAGAACAGGCAGTTAAAAATAACGAGACAGAAACAGAATAAATCAAAAAACAAGAAAAAACAGAAATTATCTGTAGTACCAAAATCAACATAACTTATCAAGTATCAAAAGCAACCACATCCATTTTATTGTTGACTTAAAAAAACTATTACAGTTAAAAGAAAACAAAAAAATCATTAAGCAAAACCAAATCAAGTTTTTTTGTTCCAGTTAAACAATAAGCAGTAAGGAAATTTTTTATTTTTACAGTCACCAACTGGTAAATTGCTGAGAGCTTTTGCTCACTAGATTATTATAATAAGTTTGTACCAAAAATTATCCTTAACTTTGAAAATTCCCATTAATTTCAAATAAATTTTTTTAATGAACATATCGAAATGAAAAATTATATTTTTATTAATGGATCTCCATATCCACGAATCTCCTAAAAATTTCTTTGACCATCTTATATTTATGTTTCTTTATATTTCAAAGAAATATTTTTACTTTCGAATAGGTTAATTATGTTTGAACACAGATGGAAGTGAGGCGATCATTTGGTCAGTTTTTCTAATAATAGTTGAAAAATTATTAAATGTGATCTTAAATGTTTCGATACTGGAAGTATAACCTTGGCAGGGTAAAAAGGAATATATTCAAAATAATAATAATTTAAATATCATAAATTTATATTCAGACATAAAAAATGAATACTTACATTGATTGATAACCGAAAATATTCTGAAGTTGTACACCTTAGGATCACTTTCCTATGTTTAGTCTTCACAACAAACCCAAGATATTTGTAGAGATTTCTAAAATGTAATACAATTTTAATGTATAATTGCAACGGTTCCACCAAGTATTCGTACTCGAAGTAAACTTGATTGTCATACCACATTACTTATAAAATAATTAAAGTTAACGTTCAAAGTGTCACAAATTTATTATATGCCCATTAAAATTGTAGATGTGCTATCACAATGAATTTTAGGGGCATAATCAGAGAACTATTATATTAAAACTATAAATTATTGCATAGGAAAAAGTTAAAATGAAATTCAAAAGATGGTTTACGAAGAAAATCTACACTATTCATTGTCAATTAAAAGTGGAAAATACAGACACTATTACTAATATGGAACGTACAGGTAGTCCAAAGATTTTAATTAATAGAGACGAATGTCAAATATTACAAAATGTTAAAAACCGTTGGTGAGTACACAAAGTATAGTACAGAAAAATGTTCTGTTAACAGAAAGAAGTGTATCTGGTGAAACTGAGAAAAAAACTATTGGAAACAATGATTTCAATGACCGAGTGATGCGAAAAAATCAGTGATTAGTAAATAAATAGATTAAAAAAATTTAGAGTTTGCAAGACAGTATGTAGACAAACCCATTGACTTTTTGAAAAACTCAGATGTAAAAAAATGGCTCGGAGAAAAATTGAAAATGGCGACACATTAAACTTGCGTCCTACTATTAAACATGGAAGAGGTTCTGTATTGATTTGAGGATACATTGTATACTAATGACTGCAGATTTAAACAAGATAACGGTCCCAAGCATGTAGATAGTCGTTTATCAAAAACCTTTTAGCAAAAATGGTTATTTTAATGCGGTACGAATACTTTATGGAACCAGTGTGTATAATAAAATTTTATATTTGTTACATTTTCAAAATTATTAAAACCCGGATTTTTATTAATAGAAATAAAAAAAAAGATATTTTCCATCCTTTGCACTAAAATTATACATTTTCTAAGATAATTGATTTATAAAATATTAAAGTAATAATTACAAGAATTACGGTATTATTATGATTTTAAGAATATTAAAATATTATGGTAAATAATTATTTTAATTTCATTTACATATATAATAAAGGCTATTTGATATCTTCTTAATATAAAGGATAATAATTGATTTTATGATTATCCTTGAGTATAAAAGAGGATTTTCTATATATATGATATCTTGAAGAGTATGTAGACCGACAATGTTATATTTTATGATAATGTTCATAATGGGGAAATACAATATTGTATGTACTAGGAATTTCTTTTTACAATATTTTCTCATTAATCTAAATTTCGAATAAAACATAAAGAATAAAAATCAAAGATCGTAAATGTACACTACTTTCTTTAAACAGAATTATCTTACAGTGAAAATTAACAGAATTCGTTTGTAAGCATATAAATCACTTTCTTAAATTTTGTGGGTCTTTAAAATTGATTTAAATACAAAAATAAGAAAAATTGGGAGCACAATATAATTTTTATATGGAAATATTAATAGAATACAGTCATGATCAATGAAAAGTGCACACCTTTAAAATCCGTAGTTTTTATAAAACTGATGTGTTCCTTAAAATTATTTCTTATTTATTCATTTCAACTGTTTTACTACTGTAAAAAGACAACTAATGAAATGATATATTTCAATATATATACATATATATTCTAATTTTGTTTAAAAAAATATTTGTTTAAAATGGATGTTACCAAAAACATGAAAAGAAATTCAGATTTATCATATTTTATGCTTGGAAGAATATATTCGTTGAAATTTTATGTTCAATGGAGCTTCTAAGACATTGTGTTAGAAATAAAGTGCTAAACTTTGTCAATGACTGCAAAAAAGTTATAAAATCACATGTGAGCTAAATGAAAGTCTTGTCAATCGGTTTAGGAGTGCTGTCGAGTGGACGACTTTATGAAAATGGACTATTTACGTGTACACCTGAGGGGAAAACAAAACCTGAATCAAAGATTGAAAAATCGAATAAGTGAGTGCGCACTCAATCACTTGCATATGACTGATCTCGAATGCCTTCAGTTATAAGAATAGGTTTTCACAAAGCATTGATGCTGTTCAGTTTATGTATTGGCGTTCAGGAGTACAGTATTATGAAAAATGTATACTTATGTGAATCGAAGCAGAGGCAATTTTATGATTTGCTGTGCTTTCTCTACGAATCACTATATACCAGTGTATTTGGTTAATGGTGAAACGTTGAATTCAGAAAGGTAACAAAAACGTCTTAAAACTGGTTTACGAAAACTCTTACTAATAGAAGTCAATTTCAGCAGGACAATGCTTATGCACAAGTCTCTAGAATAAAAAAGAAATTTTCGTAGGTCTATAATGTCAATGTCTGCCATGACCTGGTATTAGTCCAGATATGAGCCCAATCTAAATATATGGGGTAGTATCTTCCGTTTTTAAACTGAATTATGAGGTGCCAACTAGCATAATGAGCAACACACAATATCGCCTTATTTTGATTGAATCTATGATTGACCACCTTAAGACTTTGTATAACATGTCTGGTGGTAAAACAAATTATTTGCTTCTGTTTATTTCAAAAAATGTGAAAATATAAAAATTGAAACACATTGAAACCAACAATGTGTTTTTTATATCCACAACTGCGTAGATAAAACCTTTTTTATTTCATTACATGATATTTAATTAAATTTTTTAATGAATTATTTTCAATTTGAGAAATGTGATAAAAAATATTCAATTCAATAAGTTGAATAGGATCACTGAATCACATTATATATACAAAGCTATTTTACTGAATTCCTATTGGCTCAAAGTTAATTTTTTACATAAATATTTTAATGAATTAACAATTGACATTATATAAAATAGCTAATATTTTATTATCATCACTTTGATTTGTCATCTAATTATAATTAAAAATTCATGACTTATTTGACATATAATATATTTCAAATAAACCTTATTAAGATTTATTCATTGATGTATATTTTTCACTTTTTATGAATAAACTAAATTAATAAGAAACTCAAGGATGTTTTGGTATGGAATGAGTTTAGAGTGAAAGCTTAACATAATCGTAAGAATAAAATTATATTCACAGTGACATGTTTTACTGTAATAACAGGATCAAAAATAATACATAATACAAACAATTTTTTTAATACTTTCATATCAATATTAATCGGATCAGATTTTTTGAAATGTTATCTAGCAATCTGCAATATTTGTATAAAGTTGTTAAGAATTAATGTCTATCATCACTTATTCCATAATTATTCCGTAACACTAGTTTTGGGAAAATGTCAAATTGTTGATGTAATACAATTCTTCAGAAATATAAAATGATAAGAATCAATTTCACTTCTTCCGATGTGACAGTAAAACAAAAACTTATAATGATAAATATTGGACAATTATTATGCATAGAGAAAAGTTATGAGAAAATTTTTATTCATTTTGTTATTTTTGAAAAAAGAGAAAATGAAGAAAAATATCAGGTAAATGACACGGTCTTGAAAATCATATCAAAATGTTATGATACAGTAAGAAATTATTAATATGATCATGGATTCTTCATAATCTTACTCTTTGTAATCACATGAAACGGATGGAAGTTTATTATGCTTTATTCGTTAATATCGAAAAAATCAACTTCTCGATTGGCTTAGAAATAAATTAAGTACAATAATACTTGAGCTAGATCAGTGTTCACTTGATCAACTGCAGCAAATTTTAATCAGATAAAGGATGCATAGCTTGTTATATAAATAACTGAACTTTATTGATACACAGTAAAATACATATTATATTATTCATGAAAGTTTATAATTGTTCAAAGTATCTTCCATGGGATTCGATGCAACATCTGGTACAGTCAGCCAATGCACGCATAGATTTTTCAAAATCATTTAAAGGAATTTTCTTGAACACTCGTTTGAACATCATCATAAAATAAACCTTTCAATGCCAATTTCAGTTTTGGAAATAGAAAATATTCGCATGGTGATTACGTAAATATGGTGGATGCCCGATGATACAAATATTTTTTGGCAAAATTCACTAAAACTGTTATGGCCTTGTGGGTAGTGCATTATCTTGCAATAAAAAGAACCGCTTTTTTTCTTAATTGACCACAAATGATGTAAAACATTTTAATAATATTCCCCATTAACAGTTTGACCTTTTGGAAAAATTCCTTAAGGACTATAACTTTTGAATCACATAAAGAAATAATAATTGCCTTTATTCTTGATATTTGAAAACGCAATATTTTGGGTTTCGGCACATCTACTGACTTCCATTCACTACTTTGACGCTTGATTTGTCGATCATATTTGAAACACCACGTCTCATTACCAGTTATAATTAATTCAATATAATCTGAATTGTTTTCAATAGTGCTAATGAGATCTTTTCAATATTTAACTCGAGCTGTTTTGGTCTTCTTTTAATACATGGGGAACCAACTTGGCACAAACCTTTCTTTTACCCAAAATTTTCATTAAAATTTTCCAAATGTTACAAACACTTTTTTCTAATTCTTCTGCTGACATTCTCACAGTCATTTTATCATCAGAAGCAATGATTTCACGTACTTTTTCCACCAAATGTGAACAATTTTCAGCACCCAGACGTCCAGACTTTTCATCGTCATTTAAACCATCATGACAATTATTAAATCGTGTAAACCATGTATAAATTTGTGAGTAAGACATTCAATCATCACCATAAACATTTTACAGCAATTCACAAGTCCCTGTAAATTTTTTCCAAATTTTGAAAGGATATTTAATATTTGCTATTTGTTCCATTGTAAATTTATGACATAACCATGATATATACCTTGATTCAAACCTGTCATGCAAATAAAACAAATGTTGATGATTTTCAAAGATGAATGATATAAGTTTAAATTATAGATTAGTTTAAACAAATGAAACTTTTAGTATACGATTTAAATCAAAAGTTTGGTTACTTATATAACAGACCGTGTATATCAATAAACAATGAAAATAAAATTAAAAAGAAACATTAGAAACTCCAATATCTGATTCTCAAATGCAATAACCTCTAAAAATTCTTTACCGCGTTGTTCAACACCAAGCGAAAAACTTTCAGAAACATACTGAATATGAACAATTTATAATAAGTATTTATTGGACGCAAAGAAATGCTATAAAACACTGGGTGAACATTTCAAATAAAATATTGTTTTTATAAAATGTGATTTTAGCAAAAGTTAATAAATTTTTAATAAAATGTTTTTTATTAGGAAGATATAATAAAATTAATACAAGTGGATATGGTAATTTTTTATATTTTTGGGCTAATTTTATCAAGAGTACATTCCAATGTGATCACAGTAAGCTGATTCTACTGTATGTACATGTATCTACAAGATGAGATCGTTAACAAAAAAATCCCTATAAATTTTAAAGGAAATTCATAACTAAAATTAAATGTTCAACTTTATATTTACATTTTTAAAATATAAAATAGGAGGACTATTAAAACAAAACTTTTTTGAAAATATTTTAATGGATATAAATAAATTAATTAAACATTCCAAGTCATTTCTTAAAATTCATTTACACTTTAAAACATTATTTATTATTTGTTATAAATCATAGTTTATGTCTTTGAGAATTATTCTTTTCTTTGTTATTATAAGAAAATTTATTTCTTCAAAATTAAAAAATAAATTCAAGTGGAGCCTAATAAATATTCCCATCAACGAAGCATTTTATGGTAATATAATTATTTAAATAAAATCCATAAACATTATTTTATTTCTATTTGAGTACACAAGGGAATTTCCAATTCTCAAATTTATTGGAAAGGAATTTGACAGAAAATCTAACAAGAGATCAATACATTTTGATACAAACTATTTAGTTTCGCGTTCAGAAAGAAAACACTGTTTCCTCATTATTACTTGGAATTTATATCTTCTTCCAATGTATGTTCTCCCACCAGATATAATTTATTATTTATGTTGGAAAATTGTAAATTTAGAAAAAAGTGTCAATAATTTATGTATAATTTTTTTAAATGTACTATAAAAATTGATTTATATACATTAATTAAAAATTAATTAAATTAATTGATTTGTTCAAAGTTATTAATTAATTAAATTATTAATTAAATAAAATTCTTAAATAATAAAATTAGTAGAAAAATATTAAGGCGTATAATTCGGGCTTGTTTAAAGCTGCATTTTATAACAGGGAGAAAAGTGGTAAATATAAAATAAACAAAAATTTCGCTTTTAATGAATGTTTGATCTACCTTCCTTGTTAATAAAATAATAAAATAAATTTTAATTACTTTCAAAAATGGAAGAAATGGAGATATTTTATTTATTTAAAATATTTATTGTAATCATGAAACTCTTATACAATGAAATCTGTCAATGTTGGGAATCATTGGGACCTGACATTCTGCCAAAAATAAAGAGGTATTCGAATTTTAGAGGGCTTGTGAAAACAAAAGTCAATATTTATTTTTATTAACAGAATTTATGGATGCCCAAATTAAAGGGTTTCACTTTATTCTGTTTATTTAATATCAGTTTTTTAATTTTTGAAACTTTATTTCTTAAAAGATTTTACAAAAGTATTTATCTAATAAGCGCACGACGTTTTAATCAATTCAAAAGTATTATTATAATACCACGTTTTCATTACAAGAACTCATTAGAAACTCTTTATTAAGTATATTTTCATTAAAAATAGTAATTTAACTAATGACAAGGGTTTGGATCATTTACATTTTTGTCTTTTAATTTCACTTGGGATGATTTTATTATCTCTTTTTTATTTCAAAAATTATTTTTAAAATGAAAAATGCGAATAACGGAATTTTTTGTTGGTGCAAAGTCATCATCATCATCGTTATCATCATCATCATCATCATCATCATCATCATCATCCTCCTCATCATCATCATCATCATCATCATCATCATCATCATCATCATCATCATCATCATCATCCTCATCATCAAAAA
>JBBMKC010194409.1:0-14947 GCA_037834085.1 Bipalium vagum | reverse complement strand
AATCAATAATACCAATAACAATAATAATAATAATAATAATAATAATAAATAATAATAATAAATAATAACAATAATAATAATAATAATAATAATAATAATAATAATAATAATAATAATAATAATAATAATAAGTATAATAATAATAATAATAATAAATAATAATAATAATAAATAATAATATTAATAGATGTTTATAATTAATTATTGAATATAGGTAACAAGTTTAGAAAATACATTGATTATATTTTTATGAAAAAAGAATATAAACTTAAAATATATAAAATTCCAGACTTTTAATTGGAATAATGGGGTTTAAAATGTTTTAGTAAGTCATTTCAAAATAATTTTCAATCAGATATTCCGTTATGATTAATGATTAAGCGAACTTAGAAAAAAATAAAAAAATCAGCAAACTGAAGTAAAACATCATGAAATAATAAATTGTATCAATGATGAAAACATTTTTTATCTGGACAGCAAAACATTATAAAATAGAAATACATAAACATTTCCCCGTGATTTTATCTTTATCTATTTTCAAGGCCTCTCCTGTGTGCAATTTAATAAATACGGTAAAAGGTAAATAATTTGGAATAAAGATGAGAAATAAAATAATATTTGCCTGATGAATTGAAACATAGATATTCCGTTTCCATTTGCTTGCACGAAATCTGCTGACTTGGCCAGATCATCTGAGTGCTCTTGTCGATCTCAGATATAATTTCCGACAATTTTATAATGTAAGTAATGGCAGTTTTCAACGTTTCAATCTTCGAAAGGTTTTTACTTTGAATGCGATTTTCATCATTTTGGGATTCATCAATCGAATATAAGGGTAAATGTTCTCTTAATTGTTCAAAGGCCATATTAATTGATCTCATTCGTTGTCTTTCTCGAATATTAGCTGCTCTTCTTTGACGATGAAGCTTGGTTATGGGATCTAGACCAGTCTGGCGTGGAAGTTTTTTCGGTATCAAATTTTGACCGTGATAATTCTGATAGTCAATATGAGTTGAGATATCAAACCAACCACTGTTGTTATAGATCATAATTTATTTTAAAAAAATATTTCTAAATAAAATAATAGCATAATTTATTGCTATCTGTTCCACAGACTTGACCAGTTAAGCGCTGTAACGTTCACATACAACAGCGATCAAGAGTTATATTCCATTATCTAATAGGTTGAGCCGATATTTTACGTTATCGTATTTGTGGTTCCATTCTCCACATATATTGATCAAGGGTTCATCTGAAAAACATAAGTCGCTACATATGGAATTTCATATTCTAAATATTCCTTCAGATAAATTTGGTTGTAATTTGATAAGATAATACTCAGTGAATCTCTCCGCACTAGAGTCTATTTTTTATCTAGATTACCAACCTCAGATATAATTTGTAAAGTGTTTTAAAAAAGCAACAATAATTATTTAGTGAAAATAAATTTCTCAGTTAAATAAGAGACTTAATTTAATAAAATAAAAAAATTCTCTTTCAAAAATATAGATAATTTACTTTTATTTATTACTGGAACCACAAATAATAAAAAGAAAAATAGATATTTTTTAATAAGTGATTAGTCAGATTTATTATTTTCAATAATAAAATTATAAAATATGGCATTTTTGTATTATTAATAAATTATTATTATTATTATTATTATTATTATTATTTTCATTATAATTATTTTATTATGGTGCAGAAAAATAATGAGAATATTTTATATCAAAATTAAAACTATTTTATTTATTAAAAATACAATCAATATCTTTATATAATTGCTATCATTTTCAATAAACTGTTGTCATTTAGTAACCAACGAGTGAATCCGATCCGAATAAAAATTGACTTCTTATTCAACAAATTATTTATAGAGATCAAATTTCATGTCTTCTAAACTTTTAATACGTTTTAATTCTTAGAAAATGTTCAAGATAACGTAAAAGAATATCTGGAGTAATGTCGGGCGGATTTTTGCAAAACTTTAAACCCTAAATCTCTGATGTTTAGTTGAAACATTTTTGAAGTGTGCGATTTTGTGTTTTTATGAAAAAGATAATGATGATAATGTTTTCTATTAATCCTTTCAGGGAATTTATTTTTCAAAACCGATTTTGAAGTATTTAATTGTCCTCAAAAGAATTCTCTATTCATCTTTTGTCTCGACTCCAAAAATCTTTAATGAATTGATCCTTTAAAATTTAATTAAATCAGTTTTATATTTATGAAATTTAGTTTTTCTTTGTATATCCTGATTCTGTAGTTCCTGTTTTTCATAAAATACATTACTTTTACTATGATTATAAATTTTCTGTATATGGGGGATATCTAGATTTTGAAAAGACTTTGATGGGGCAGAACCTTATAAAAGTTGAGAACCACTGAGATAAATAAACTAATTAAGATTTTTAAATAAATTAGTCTATTTCTAGAATCTTATAAAATATCCTGAAATGAATTCATGAAACTCAACGGGTTAGCGAAATTTATATTTAATAATTCAATTTATCAATGAATGAAATATATATTCAGTGTATTTTATTTTAAGTAAATTTAATTAAATTATTGTTTTATGGAAACTAGATAATAATGAAAATATAAATAAATTCTAAAATGAAAAAAATGACTAATTAGATATGAATTCAAATCAAAATAAAATCCACTTTAAAAATAGAATTAAAAATTAGAATAAGTAACTACAAAATGTTTTAAAATAATCAATTAAAACAATGGAAAGCTGAAAGATAATTTTAAAAAAAGTTAACAACATTTCATAAGCCTGTTTAAAAAAATTATAAGAAAGTTCACATATGTCAAATAATAAACTATCACTTTTTCTAAAAATAAAAAATATATTTACAATTGAATATAAATAAGTTAACAAAAACAATAAAATAAATAATTTTAAGAAATATTTTAAAAATAAAAAATTCAGGATTTTTAGTTAATAGAAGAGAAGATAAAATATACTTACATATAGAGATTTCTAAAAAGAAATCGAATTAACAAATCGTTTAAAATGAATGTTAGAAGAAAATCTGGATGATTATAAGTTTGACAAAATAGAAAATTATATTATATACTTACAAAAATGTTGTAAAAAAATTAATTAATAAAATTAGAAATAGAAATATTTAAATTTTATCAATCAAAATATTTAGTTCACGAATGTATAATTTTAAGAAAAATACTTAGTTGCTTAGAAAGCTGGTTGTGATAATCTTGATCATGTGATTTTAAATATGTAAAATAAATTATAGTAAAATAAAATAAAATTTAAATATTATCATGAAATTAAGAAAAATATTTCATTTAAAAATCTTTATTTTTTAAAATTATTTTTAAATTCGGCTTTTACCTCACGAAAACTTTGCTTGAATTCTTCTTTTTATTCTTAGCAATTATATTTATTTTGCAATTACTTTATTTTGTTCATTATTAAAAATTCCTTACACTCATTTATAAACCTTTTCGGGTTTTCTATTTCTTCTTTAGAGAGAATGTTATCTTCTAAAGCTTTCATTTTAAATAAATAGCTCATTAATTTATAATTCAACAATTATATATATATCTATTAATATTTTCTTTATATCGGTAATACCGATACTTATAGTTTCTGCAAAAACAATAAATTGGTTAAAATAAAGAAATTCTCAAAAGAATAAGTTTAAAACCTGAATTAGATATTCATGTAATTAAAGAGCTTCCAAAATATGTTATCCCTGCAATTACTAAGAAATCTTATTTTACAAAAAAGAATCAATTTTAATATATTTAAATTTAAATTTTTAATCTATCTTTTAAAACATTTTTCTCATTAATAAATTGTTCTATTTTTAAATTTACTATTTGATCAATAATATTTTTCTTCATAAAATATAATTTCTGTCAAATTAGGATAAATATTTATTCCGAATAGACTCAATTTTATTTATTAATATTTTATAAAATATTTATGAAATTGTAAATACTTGTGCAATATAATTTTATATCTTTATCTAAAAATTTATATTCAAAATTATTGTCAATATTTTGTTAACACATTACAGTAGTTCTAAAATATCTATTCTTAATGGTATAACAAAAATGATTTTGTAACTATATTCTGGAATACCAAAAGAGTATATCTTAAAAACATAAAATTAGTTCTATAATATCTTTTAAACATTTTTGTTAATTGATTTTCCGCCAACTATGAAAAAATTATTATACTCTGCTATTATTTATAGTTTTATAGGGGTCTACATAGAATAAAATTACAAAGCGGGAATTCTAATTAAAATATTGTATTATTTGTCATATTATCTTATCGTTTTAAATAAATCTTGGATTGTTATAATTTTGTTTTCCTTGTCCTAATTTTGTTGGCGCACCATGTATGTTTATCTGCAAATAATATTATTGTTAATTCATTTTCAAAGAAACTGTAATTTTCCTTCTAAATATCCTATTTGATTTAATTTAAGCCTAAAATTTTCAGAAGCTAAAGTTTCAGGAATACAGATTTTTAATAAGAACACTAAATATTAGATTGAAAAGGTGATTTTAATTTTTTATAATTTTCAAGCGCATAATAGTATTTAAAATTAAGTTTGATTTTGTTCATAAAACCTATTTGTTCAGGAATGATTTATTTTAGTTAATAATTCAATAGCTTCACTTGAGTCAAATTGTTTTTTATTTGAAAATGCACTAATTAATAAATTTGAAATTTCTTTTAGTTGAGATTCAAATGTTTTCAAGAGAAATGAAGAATTTATTTTCCTAAAAATTTTTAAACTCAACCTAATTTTGGTTTTCTATGTTTTCATTCGTGTTTCAAACTTTTTCTTTTAAAACGTTTAAATTGTAGATTAGTATCATCAATATCATTAATATGATTATAAAAGTTTATTATTTGATTTTTATTCATATTATTAACGCCTTTCAATATATCTCCAGTTACATTTAAAAATTTGAATATGATTTCTCTAAAATACGATTAAGATTAATTCTATTGGTAGCCACAGTTTAGGGTCAAGTTGTTTAAATATATAAATAAATTATTTATTTCATTCATAAACTTTTTATCAATGAAAATTTTTCCATATCAATTAAATTAAAATTATTAGTTTCTTTAATTACTTTTATATTGTGGTCGCGCTACTTGACTTTAAAAGTAACATTAAGACACATCGTAATAGACCAACGACTGAGCAGTTGACTGGCTAGAATAAATAAGGAAGGAGTGCTCAACGGACTGCGGTAAAATGAAATTGTAAAGTTGCTTTATTTTCTTTCGAAAAGTTGGAAGATTGGTGTATTGACCTTTTTATGTAACAGGATTTTACCATGGGTCCTATTCTGGTTGGTCGGACTGAGGAAACGACACAAGGTCTGCAATTTGATGAGTTTACTTTTGATTGTTTAACTTTTCTTTTAGTTAACATTTAATTTTGTTAATAATTCATTATTATATTCTAATATTTTATTTGTTTATATTGGTTTGACCGTAATTACTTAATTGATTTTTTCTTTATCATAATTAATTATTCAATAATTTTTTTATTATTAGTCAATTATTCTGATCATTATTAAGCTTATTGAGTTTTCAAATAATTTTACATTTTCTAGCGGTTTATTATTGTGAATACGGAGTAGTTACAGACTTGCTAACTTTTAACTGTTCTGTTATTTTTGTTAATGTGATTTGAGATGGACGTTGTTTTATTGTCATCCTGTAATAAAGCGAGTAAAGTTTATTGTGTTTATTTTGATTCGTTTTTATAAGGACACTCCAAACACATAAGTAGTATAGTCAGTAAGCTCAGATCTAAAAACAAATTACATAAAAATAAAGTAAAAAGAATTACTTGACCTCATTTTAGTTATGACAAGAGTTGATGAAATTTGATTAACTTCATTAATAAAGTATCTTTACAATTTTATTTTGTTGAAAACTTATTGAAAATTTATTTACTGATCATTTAGAATTGGAAATTTTTAAAAAACTTTAATAATAAGATATTATTAATAACAAATCATCAAAAAATAATAAAATTTTTCCTTGGTAAAAGAATATTTACAAAATTATGGTAGTTAATTAAACAAAGGAAAATGATAAAGGAATATTTAAGAATTCAAGAGGGCAAAGAAATTTGATTTACTTCGTGTATAATAGTTGATATAGGACCTATTAAGACTATGTGTAAGTTTCATAAAATTAAAAAATATTGAGATGAAATTTAGAAGAAAAAAATGCAAAGTAATAGTCTATCAATGTGCAATTAAAATATTATGTCTCTGCAGTGATATAAATTAATTTATATTTCGTAAAATCTTCAAATAAATTGAAAATAAAGTGTAATTGTAAAGGGACATCCACACATGGGGCTTATGGAATGACATGGGTTAAAAACATTATAATCAAATAGAAAAAAGTTATAATATAATAAAGTATTTTCTATTTTTTAAAGTTTATTAAAATTAAAAATTAACTAAAATAACTAAATCTTACAAACTAATGAGAAGGTTTTTCTACAGACCATTATTATTTATTTTTAATTCTTCACTAATTTTTGAATGGAAAGTAGAATTTCTGTAGAGAAGGTTAAGATCGAGTAGTATTTTTGATCCTAGATAATAAAATTTTGGAAAATCTTATGAATAATGAAGCAGAATATAATTTAAAGTTGTTTGAGTTGACGTGTTACATGAAAAATAAATTATAAAAAATTTATCAGGTTGCCCAAAATTTTTTTTCGTTTTTTTTCAAAGTATACAATAGGAAACTTTATTTTTTGACACATTAATAATAATCAATAAATAATATAATCTCCACTATTGTAATACAAGAACCAAATAAATAATTTATTTAATGGAAATCTTAATTAAGAAATCTTAATTAAATTTATAATTTAAAAGGTATTAAAATTTAAAAATGAGTTTTAAATATAAAATATAAAGCTATGTATTCTAAATTATCCCATTAAAATCATTTGATTTGAACCATTTTTCCAAATATTGTAATATAATATATTTTCAAGTTATTTTAAATATCGAAACAAGGAGAAATTTAATAATTATAAAATACAATTCAATCGTAATCATAATAATTATAATTTCTAGTGTCTATCAAATTATCACGCTAATCTCTAGAAAATCAACAATATTGAATACAAATTACCTTTTCTGTTTTTAAAATATATTATTATGGGTATTAGGGTTTTGTTTTATATATTATTTTTTCATTTACATATTCTGTGGTTTAAATTTCTTTATTTAGCGAATTTCTCACACTTTTTGCACAGAATGCAAAAATGTCTAAATCTTATAAGGTAATAAATTATTTACTGAAGAATACACTGCACTTTAATAATATAATAATAGTAATAATAAATATATTAATAAATATATCTGGAATAATAATATAAATTAAATTATTGCACTGTTTCAAAAAAAATTTTTTTCATCAAAAAAGTTGACTTGAATTAAATGATAAATATGTGTTTTTTATTTTCCATTTATTAACTTTGTCAGCTTCATTAATCATAAAAATTACAATAATAATTTTTAAATAAAATTCAGATAGTCGACGGGATTCATTATCCATTGAAGATACTGAGATATTTTCCTTTCAGTCTTTGATTACAATCACTTTCAGTATTACTCCATTTTAAATTTGGTTTGATCAAAAATAAAATTGAGCAGGGTTTGAACCATATATTTTTCTTCACCAACATCGGAATTGAAAGGCGTCAATGCGTATAGATTTATATTTCTAAAATTATCTATTTTTTGGATATTTCAATTTTTATAACAAAATATTTTCAAATTTTTAAAAAAATATTTTTATTTTCTTTTTAAGAAAACAAACCCGTTGAACGAATCATAATTACTTGCAAACAAAAATCATTTCCGTAACCAATTTTTAAGGTACTTCCTGAAACGTTTTAACGAGTCCCATTTAAAATTGCACTCGAGGTTACCTTGAAACCTTTAGAATTCTCATGGCTTATACATCTTTTTAACATCAATTGTTTCCGTTTATCTATCAGAGTCTTTGGTCCAGTTTAAATTTGTGCACCTAATAGTAAAACGAACACAAAATTGAATAGTGAGGAGTTACTTTTTTGCGAGCTAAAGTTACTTGATAAAGTATAATAGTAACAAAATAAAATTACAAACTTAAGAATGTTTATAAATAATATTGCATATATGCCAGGTACTTTTAAAGAATGAATTTACAATAATATATTTTGTAGATAAAAGTCAATATAAAATTGATTATTCTAAATTTAGGAAAATCAGATGAGAATATTTTCGGTTTGAGTTTTTAATCAGAAATTATTTAAAGGTGTACGATAAACGTAGTTTAAGTGCAGTACTCGACCTAACTCCATTTATTTAAAAAAAATAGTGTAACAAATTTAATATTTTAAATATACAACCTGATACATTAAATTGTCCAGTACAAGAATATATATTTTGAAATTTATTTGAAATATATTTTCAAAATTTTCATTATATTATAATTTTGAAATATTACTTGAATTTGAAAGTAACAGAAAATAATACTTTTGAAATGAAACTTAATTCTTTAAAAATAAAAGTTGAAGATTATGAGTTTTCGGAAATATTGACAAACAGACAAATTAAAAGAAATTGAATTATTTATGGTGAGATTTTATCAAAATATTTTTACAATAAAAATAATACAAATATATAATTAGAAAAATGCTTTTAAACAAGTCACCCGATATAAATTCACGTAAACCAATTGTTAATTTGTATTTAGAAAAAATTCACAAATTTAGAATATTTGTTACTTCACTTACCGAATATAAAATTTTGAGAATGAAAAAATATTTTGGGAGATTTTTCATCTTACAAAAAAAACGTAAGCTTAAATATTCAACGATTGATTTTGGATTAATACATATGTGGTTATTTAAAGTTTAATTTAATAATATTTGGAACAAAAATAATGATTTGGATATCAACATTTGATATTAATTTAGTAATTTATATTTTTTTTGTAACTGGTACTTTATTCCTGATTTTAATTTGTTTATTGGTAAAACAATTAGCATCAGCATATAAAATAAACACATTTTTGCACGTGTTTAAATCGATTAAATTAACAAATGATAAACATATTTATATTAAATTAAGGATTTAGAAGGTTAATTCACAAGTTGATAAGCATTTTTAAAATATTTTTGATTATTAATAAATAATTATAATGAGTGATTAATCAAAATAATTAAAAAATATAATAAATCCTTTTTATATTAAACCAAATAAAAATCTGTATACTTTAGAGATGCTCTACTTTATTTCTTCACCAAACTAATAAATGTTTTCAACTTTGGTTGTTTTCAAAATAAAATATTTTAGATAAGAAAAAATTACTTTATTTTCTTCTACCAGTTCAGTTAACACTAATTGAAATATTTCTTTCATTATCAAATGTACAGTTCTTAAATTAAATCCTTCATTTATGTAAAATAAATCGATTGGAATACTAAAATTAAGACTGAGTGCGTGTTAATTAATTAAATTACTAAAAAGACCACTTCACTGTTCTAGGTTATTCAGACCTTTCCTAAGAAAGACTATATTCCAAATATAGAACCTGTTTCTTGGCAAATCTCGTTTGCTTTTCTTATCTCTTACTAATTTCTTTTACACATTCATTCCTTAGATGTGCTACATTACTCCAGTAAATAATTATCTGGTTCTTTGAAATTGCCATGAATTTTTTAAAAGAAATATTCAATTTTTCTTTTACTTCATTAAAATCACATGCAAAAATAGGGAATAAGACTGGGGATCAAAACTTTTTTTATTCTTCTTATTTTTGGATTGCATAGCATAGCATGTTTTGTGGTTCTGATATATCAGTTGAGGTGGGGGTTAGTTTTAAATTCTGTGATTACATTTTTTAATAAAATACAATCAAAGTAAAATTGAATGTGATAGTTAGGATTTGTTTATTTCATTGTTTGTTTTTTATTCAAGCTTCATTTTGGTCTCAATGTTCCTAATGAGACAATAAGTTATACATTATTTAAAACCAGCAGTTTTATTATAATACTTACGGAGTATTCGATACAAGTAAATAATCTGAAAATTTTTTTTACGGGAAGCTCAATATATTTTTGAATTACGGTATTTTAATATTTGTTTAGATGTTCCATGTATAATTTTTGTTTAATTCCAAAGACTACATCAATAGTAATACATAATATGTTAATTAATCGAATTCGCGAGCTCTGATTGTATTAGTAATAGATTATACTCCGGTCCTATAAAATTTTCAAAGAAATCACACGTAAGCCGAAAAGATTTATTAATCGCATCACATAATAACACAATGTTCAATAATTGTCAAAAGAATTAATTAATGTAGTCCGACCAATTCATGCAGCGAAAATCTCAATAAATTAAATAATAATAAAATTATAAGTAAAATCTGTGACTAGTGGTTATTTTCTAAGAATTCATTTTATATTTATCTTGTTCTTTCGTGGAAAATCATTTCAAAATATTTCAATAAAAAATGAAATAAATGGGATATCTCAGATTTCCTTTAAGTTTTCTGAAGTTTAATAATTTTGATATTTTTATCAATAAAATCCATTTTACAAACACTTTAAGTTGCCTTATCAGTAATCTGAAAAATAAGACTAAAAACCAATATTTCAGATAATACTGTGGACTATGATACTTATATTGAATTTATGTCATAAATGTAAATACTAAAAAGACAACGAGTTTCAACAATCATTCTACCTCTTCGGTCATTAATCCTTTTTGTTGATTTTAATCATTTTCAAGATATCAGTTGAAAGAACTTTTCTGATATACTTCAAATATTATGTACTAAATGCTCATTTTTTATCAAATCAAATATCAGAATTAATTCATATTGAGTCGTATGAGAAATTTCGATCTTTCAATTTGGTTTTAAAATGGACAGATGAAATTTACAGAAATGAGTATTGATTTTATAATGGAGTATAAAATAATTTAATTATTATAATAATTATATTATAAAAAATATATGCAACATTAATGTCAGAATTTCAATTTAAAATAAAATAAAATCTAAAATAAATATAATTAAATTCAGATTTCAAAAAGAAACGATTAATTAACAAAATTTTTGTTATTGGTAAGACTAAATAAGAGTTAATGATTATTTTTATTTATTAAAGATTTAGACGTCAATATAAGTTTCATAAGTATTAATTGATTTAAGGTCACCTAAAAGATTTTCTTCTCAATTAATAAAATATCACTTATTACTAAGATAATTTTTAATATTGTTAACTTCTGGAATTTGTGTACTTTAAATTGATGTGAGAGTGTTGGGTAACTTAACATAAACTGTTTGTATGAGAAGAATTTAATTGTGCGAAATACCAGGAATAACTAGCAAATTTTAAAATTTATGATTTGAAGTGTGAAGAGTTTTATTAAAGGTAATAAAGGCAATAAAGTATTTTAACATAAAGTATTTTACATAGATAAATATAAAATCAAAACCCTGTAATTATTATAAAAAATTGTTAAAACGGAATCAATTATAAAATTAAATGATTTAAACAAGAAATTGAAACAATAAATTGAACTGATTACATATCATTAAATTTAAAATAAAATCTTTTAAAATAATTTTTGTCATTCATAAAAATGTTTTTACTTTAAGACAGAACCCAGAGAAGAAAGATAAAAGAACAGACTAAACACTCTTCAGTATCTACTCTTAATAACCCTCTGACAAATTTCAGTTTTTTGCCATGCTAGACATGAAGAACACTAAAAGAAGATTATGTTAAGTAATAATAATAAAAAGATCAATTATTTGATCATCAAGTATTGGAGTCGATAATTCAATCTTTAGGATTTTTTATATAATATTAATTATTGATTAGTGATTTATAATTCGTGGTCTAATTATAGTTTTTAATTAATTTGTAAAATCTTTTACTATTTATCTTTCTGATATCAAAACACCTGCGAACAGTTGTGAAACTAAGAATTTATATGAATTTTATTTAATTTATTAGCGTTCAGTGAAATTTGTTTTCAAATTTTCTAAAGCACAAAAAAATAAAAATTAGTTTTAAAATCTATTCCTTGGTCAATAATATTGAATCAACGTCTGTTCGAATTCCTTTAAACCAAGTTTTATTTCTGATTTCTATTCTGTTTCTTCTCTTTATCGTTTTAGTAGAACCTTGATTAATTCGTATTTTTTTTGGTTTTTAGGACTATACCTTCATCTCGTTTTTTCCAGACTTTTCTGGTAGGTCATGTTTGGTAATTTCATACTGAAATGCCTCAGTATTTATATTATTTTTTCTATTTTCTCAACATAGTAACTGAATGTTACTATTTTTATATTTTACATTAAATTTTTTACCTTAAAGCTATTTTTAGAAATTTACTAATAAAATTTTCATATAATTAATAATTTCATGTAGCTAATTAATTTTATAATATTGTAAGATAATTAATCAACAAAATAATTAATTTTTAAATTAATAATTACATTTTATTTATTGTTTTATATAAAGCAAATTTAAAATATAATATAAAATATGGTTTTTTGTTTTCTTTAGAGAAAATAAAAAATTTTGAATTCTGAGGGTCTTATCTCTTAACAATAACAAAATAAAATGATTTTTTCTTACATAAAACACAATATTAAATTTCTTCATGAATAAAATAAGGATAAAATTTTAAGGATCAATAATGATTTTTCCAACATATTTTTGAAAATTAAATTAATTGGAGTCTGAGCCTGGGAGTCTCCACAATATCAATAATCTTGAAATTCATAAGGATTTATTATCAATTTATTTATAATATTAAAAATCTTAATGCAAAAATATTTTTCTATAAAAAAATATTATATTACTGAAATCAATCATTTTGTCCGAATTCTTGGCATTTTGTTATCTTGTGAATTCCATCATGCCTTTTGAATCAAATGTTTTTTCATAATTTCTGTAAAATTAAAATGATTTTATTTGTCGGATTTTATTAATTATAAGTTTACGTATCTATGTAAACTAAAATTGCAAAGTTTAAGAGTTCATTGGCTATAAAAATTTGAATTTAAAATAATATTTAATGAATAAGACGTGATATTCGGTAAAATATTATATTATCAAATCTTGAATTTTCTACAAATGAAAATTTCTTTCACACTTATTTTACCTTTAAGATGAAAATATAAAAATTTTAATGTGATTTTTTGAATAACTGATTTTTAAAAATAAATTTACCAAGAAAATATTAAAATTTATATTCTTTTAAAAAACTGTTTTTATTAAAGACAATCAAATTCTTAAAAATTTTATGATTATTTTTAAATTTATTTCTTTCAAATTTCAAAAATTTTATCGTTAAGTAAATAATTTCGATTATCTCCAAAACAGAAATCTGTATTATCTTTTAAAAATCTTTATTTTTGTCTGTAATTGTCGTAGCTTACATAAAACTATAAGTAAAATTAAGAGTTGTTTTAATAAACTTAATATTATTTTGCTTAGATGATAAAAATATATTACTGAATTAGGTTATCAGATAATATTTTATTAATATTTATGTAATTAATAAGTTTTTCTTTGAAGGTCTTTTTTCTTTATTTTCTTTATAGCTCATAACATAAATTGTTTTATACATTTATAAAACTTAATTTTTGTAAAATTCGAATAAAACGTTATTTAATTAATCTTTTGTACACTTTTAGGATTTGTTATTGTTATATTATTTACTTTATATAAACAATAGGTGACCTTCAATTTTTCATGCACCTAGTTTATATATTAACCAACTTTTATTTCTATGTTTAAGTAATTTTTATAAAATATCAATTTTTACTTTTCACTAAGTACGTTCCAGATTTAAGTTATATTTTAGATATATAAAATTCAAAATAATAGAAAAAAGAGAATTACAATAACCAATAAAAATTTCACAATGATTGATAAACAAATAAAAGAGAAAATCAAATAAGGATATTTCCAAATTGTTGAATGTCTCCTTGTCAACTATTCAACAAATAGGAAATAAAATACTTACGTGAAATAATTATTATTCCAATATTATAAAAAGTACCAGATTTTTACAATTCTGCACGAGTATATCTTTAAAGCATAAATTTGATTAAAAATTGTAGCATTTCTTATTATCACAACTGTTATTACGGTTATTTCCTGAAAAATACCAAAGCGTATGTAACAGTTCCAGCTAATACGGGAAAAATAATATTTTAATGACTGCTATTTTTGTCAATGGCATAATTAGGTGTAATATGATTGATGGTGCATACAATTGTTGGGTTAGCCAAGGGCACATTCCTGCCAACCCTTTTAAAAGTATATGGTAGAGACACAATAGGGTTTAAATTGGTTATTATCAATTAATCATTACGACCTGAAGAGGGTCAGAAATAACTTAATAATAATAATTAATTAATTGATTAATTAAAAAGTACAAAAAAGGGCAATTAATTATTTTCAAAAAAGGATCTAATCTTGACAATGGCGAACCTAAATTGCCAAGATTAGATCATGGTCGCAAGGAGGGACCGATTTAGAATTATCAAGCTAACAAGGGAATTGACATTCCCCATTGATAAAGCTGGTCTACTATTGATTGATCGTCTGATCAGAATAGTAAATAAGAAGATGGAATCCGCAGTGGATTGCCATAAAATTCTCCGAAGGAAATTGTCGTGACTACAAAGATATTTGTCAGAATACCGATATTAGTCAAAAAAAGGCTACACGGAAATTTGTCAGAAGAAGGACACGAGACATTCGACGACAGAATATTGTTCGAAAAGGTTTTTCATTCTTTATGTCTTCTATGCGACAGGAGCACACGACGGATCCTGTGCGGTTAGGGGGTTTCTGAGCGGACCGGATTGAGCTCAGCTAACCAC
>JBBMKC010194398.1:0-14948 GCA_037834085.1 Bipalium vagum | reverse complement strand
TTTCTTCATTTTTATTTATTAATATCAACTATTTTTGTCTATTTTTTTATTTTTAGCATAAATGATTATAAACTTTCGATTTATATTATTTTTTTATTATTTTATATTTTTTATATTTTGTAATAAAAACTTTTTTGGTTTCATCTGTGATAATAATATTTCTGTTCATAACATAAAGATTTTATTCATGCACCTTTTATGTACAACAACAAAAAATAAAATTTAAATTTAAAACAACAAAGAAAATAAAATTTCATGCACAAATTTCATGCACAGTTATTGGATTTTATCACATTAAGGAAGTGAGTTAAAAGAATCATTGTTAAGGAGCAAGTTAAAAGAATTATTGTTAAGGAGCAAGTTAAAAGAATCATTGTTAAGGAGCAAGTTAAAAGAATTATTGTTAATTTGTGCCGCTCCGTGTTTGTGCATCTGTGCCTGGGAGTCTCCACAATAGAAGAAAAGGAGACCATAAATGTCGTGAGACGTTACAGAAATGTCACAAGAGCTGTAACTCACCACAATCAGGAGAAAACAAGGATACAAGACAGAAGCTGACAAGACAGATACGTTGAACCTACGTTTCGGTTGCAATAAAATAGGACACAGACAAACCTGTCAAAAAAGTGAATATTTCGCTTGTGACTCAAAAGAAAATATTAAAAGGTTTTTTTTGTAAAAGGTAAGATGTGTAAAATATATGCTTAAGAGCACATTGCACAAGAATGTCAAACTACCGATTGGAAAATAAGAAAGATAAGAGAATCTAGATTTGTCCATAAGCAGAAAGATATTGTTTTTCAAGAATAATAGGGAACTACGAAGTAATTTGAGGTGCAGAATGAATAACAGTATCACAGCCGTAAATGCCGACAAATTTGGAACCTATGATAGTACGGACTATAACAGCAGTGAAGTTTCAGAAGCAAAGTTTGGGAGAGTAGTATCAAATGACAAACGAGAACAAAGAGCATTGAAGATACTTAAAATAAAAGACAGCGCCAATCTACCAAGAGTGATGAAAAACTTAGAACAGCCTTTATGGCCGACGAACTTGTGAGACACAAAATTGTAACAAAGGGAGACCCAATCAACACGAGACCATAAATGCAGCCAATACACCTGGGAAGCAAGATAAATGAGACGATACAGAATCTTGAAGAGAACGGTATAATAAGGAAGTGTAATTCAAGGTGGAACTCTCCACTTGTATGCTAGTGGAAAAAATACAAAAAAGATTTAATGTTTGCTTAGATTTCAGGAAACTGAACTCGATATCAGAAAGACATAAGATTCCCAATGCCTAACACCGAAGAATTATTAGATCATCTAGGAGGAGCTCCATATTTCAGTACGGTTGATCTGAGCAATGCATATTACCAGGTAGATTTGGATTTGGCAGCGTTTTCAACAAAAACAGGACAATACTTTCTAACTAGAATACCGTTTGGACTAGTAGCACCTCGAACATTTCAAGAGTTCATGGCGAAGGTGATCGCAGGAGTTCATGGCGCCATGGTATATATAGACGATATTTTTATATATTCAGATAACACCCCGGAACATTACAAGACACTTGACATCGTTCCACAAAAAATTGTACAATCCAGTTTATGCGCAAACCCAGGCAAGTGTGATCTGTTTCAGAAGCAGGTTAAGTTCCTGGGGTACATAATTGATCAAGAATGGATAAGGAATTACTTATCAAAAATAGAAGTCATTCAAACATTTCAGAAACCAAAGTTCGTAAAAGAAATCAGGAGTAGTAGGGAAATGACTAATTGTGACCAACATCAAAGACTAAATGTCAAATATCGAATAAACCCAATTTAATTTGGGTTTTTTCAGTTTTATAAAAACC
The DNA here is from genome assembly GCA_037834085.1 of Bipalium vagum. Lineage (NCBI taxonomy): Eukaryota > Metazoa > Platyhelminthes > Tricladida > Geoplanidae > Bipalium > Bipalium vagum. The sequence goes on along the minus strand of JBBMKC010194398.1, from coordinate 13,087 downwards.
ACAATATCGAATACCGAAAATTGAATACCAACGCAATTTGTCATTTTTCCCGCTACTATCACTTTTTATCAAATTTATATTTTTAAATGTTTTCATTCTTTTGATTTTTATTGATTTTCAATTTTTTATTATTGATTTAGAAATTTGTTAATTTTCAGTTTGTAAATTTTTATTATTTTTAAATTTTTCACTTTCATGATTTTTATAAATTTTTAATTTTATAAATTATGAAATTAATATTATACATCACCCATCAATATATCGTTTTTTTATAAAATAAATGAAAAATATTTTTATCAAAAAAGAATAATTAACAAATGAACTTTATATATAATTTAGAAAACCTAAAAATGACTTAAAAGTTAAGGTTTTTAATAAAGATGATATTTGGTCAGTAGATTGAACTTTTGTACCAGACTACAAAATAATTCTAAACGTTTTACTCTTAAAAGTTGTTGTCATATTAAGATTTAATATAATTTTGAATGATGTTTCAAAAATTTACTGAACTAGGTTAATAGAAAATGGTTTCATCTGTAACCTTTATTACTTGAAAAAATATAATAATAAAATCTATAGTTCTATTGGAATTACTCCTGAAGAAGCATCTAAGAATCCAGCAAAGCTTAAAATTTAAAGATTGAGAAAGAAGAAAATTATAAACCAAATTATTCTTTAGCTTCTAACCAAATATACATGTAATATTGGAGATAATGCAAGAATTTCAATTTCGTTGCATTTACCTTCCTCTTGCTTTTAATTTGCCTATTGTTCTTTTAATAAGTAATTTCTCTCCTGTACTTATTGTAAATTTTGGTCCACGTTTCTTGCAGACATCCTTCTTTACATAATTACATAAATTAATTGCGGTATTTCTTGATGTCTTCATAATTGTCGCAATTTGACCGTAACTGAAACCTTCTTTCAAAGCCAAGGCTTGTGTTTTTTCAGACAAACTTTTCATTTAATTACTATAATTTAAAAACATATAATGCACAAATATTAAATAATTACATTTGGTTTAATTAAATATTATTAAATGCATAATAACTAACTGCTTTAAAAATTATGATTTATTTTAAAATGTATATTTCAACCAAAACTTAATATATATTACTTAATTAATATTTCTATTATAATGAAATATATATTACTTTGAAGTAATATACAATACACGACCTAGAGATTATACTTAAATAAAATTATTTAACATGAATGTAAATAATTATGTTGTGTTATAAAAATTATGACGATCAGTATATGTTCTAAGAACATGTCCTATCAATAAATTAAAAAAATTAAATTAAACTTTAAATACCTTGAATAATAATCAAGATTTCTGAATTTTATAAGGAGCGGCAATTAATTTGTCTCGCGCTGTATTTTTGAACTACAAAATAGATGTTTTTTGGTGAAAATTATTTTTTTTAAAAAATGTTCAATCGTTCTGTAAAATGTGTTTCCAACTTTATGGTAAATTTTCAATGCTTCTTTTGTAAAAAAAAATAGACTTTGAGGTGCAGATTTCAAAACTTTTAAGATTTAGAGAAAATCAAGAGGTTCCCTTTGACTATTTTCAATTTAATTTGTATTGTACATTTTTGGAGACTGATTATTATTCTAAAAGAAAGTGAGAAATCAGTAAAATTGGCTGATCATTTATCAGTCATTTCCGGTAATAATCGCAAAAACAGATTTTTTAAAAATTCGTGATGAAACTTTGACACAATATTTTGAATCCAAAAGGATATTATCTGTGTCACTGAATATTTTAAATTAATTACTAATTAATATAATGAATTAGTAATTAATGATTTTTGTCTTTCACGAAATTTTTCGTTTATTGTTGATTTTTGACTTCTTTTTTTCCATTTTCTGTTCTTTATAAAATTATCTTAAATTAAACCAATTTAACATCACAGCATACAGCTCTTTCCAGAAATTAATATAGACCTACAAACTGTCACCCGATGCAAAAGTTGCTGTTCATCTAGAGCATCTTCTTTTACACACCCTTGAGCAAAATCATCGTTATTGTAATTGTCTTGTTGACATTGCTGCCGGTGTTAACACGAAATTTGTAATAAGAAATTATATTTTTTTTAATACATTACGTGTAACCGATTTTCATTCCATCTGTGCAATTTACCACTCGTCTTCCATGTTCCTGTCATTTCCGTCGATACAGTAATACTGTACGTTATGCTCCTTAGCAAATTCAAACGATCTTCTGCAAATGGAAATTAATGGTAGCATCTCAAAAATAATAGATATACGTCCGACTCGGCGTCCTGAATTTTGATAAGAAATAGACTTTTTTTAGACAATCGTGATGCAGATTACGCTTAGTTCTCTGGTACAGGAAATATCATTCCACGTCCCATCTTTATCCACAGAACCATGTTCACAATTCTGAAATTGTCCGGTTGTCTAGACTGCCAATTTCTTTTAAGTGTATAACATCATTTAGTTACCTTCCGTACTGAACATAGGAGAAAAAAATTGGTTTTTTCTATTGTTGTTGAATGCTATTTTTAAATATAATATAATACTTACAAAATAAGGAAAACATGAGGTAACCTTCATATAAAGATATCATAATGAAAAGAAGAATCGGAAAGATGAAAATGGTTCTCATAGTGCTGTTCATAATTCACATCCACGACCTATTTAGAAAATTTGACATTATTTAACATGAATGGCATATTATCTATTTTTGAAACCTTCATCGAAATATAATAGAAATGAAAGAAATAATAAATTCAGTAGATATCAGCATAATCTAGGAAGACTTCAGTTGTCAGACTGATCTGCAGCAAGGAGACCTGCTGAAAACATGAAATAGTACAAGCTGTAATAAAATCGTCTGGGTATGGCGGATTATTCATTTTCTCAGCTAAAGTTTTATGTTCCCGCAAAAAATTCAGAAGCCCCCTTGATAATATTTACCAGACAATTTATTAATATAAATAAATAATATTTATCAATATTTTCTGACTGTTACTGAAATCAAATTATTTTCATATCCGGTTCAGGAATAATAAAATACATAATGAAGGACGCAAGTATTTACTTTAACCTTCAAATTCTGGAGATATTCTCATGATATCACGACGTTCTAAATGTTATAAATAGTCAATGATTTCCATATGAAATGATTTCATTTTATTCTGGACAGGTGTGAAAATGGATTTATCAGATCGTGTGAATTTCACTTTTCTTTCGAAGTGCACAACAATTTTTGATTCTGAAGCATCGGGTTTTAGGTGGATTTCAGTGGATAACAAAGTGTTCAGATTGTTGCATAAAAAACAAAATATTTACTATTATTAATAGTTTCAAGAAATATAAAATAATATTATTTGATTTTTTCAAGTTGCATAAAATTCCTAGGGAAATATTCAAGTATGAACTCTTTTTTTATCACTGAAAAATATCATTCAGATTCGCAATATCTTTTCAATGAAATCAAAATTTTTGATCGCACAACAATATAAATATCTGAACACCTATGAAGAAACTTGAAAACAATTTCTTTAAAAAGACGAAAGATTATTAATAATGAATAATGAAAACTAATTATTTTAATTGCACAAACCGTATAAAAGTATGGTCTTGTTATTTATTTGGTTATATAATGACCTGGTCTACAAAAACAGTTAAATGTCAATATATTTATAATTATGTATTTAATTTATTTATTAAATTTTTATGATTTTAAATATTTATATTTAATAAAAACAATATTAATAAATAATGATAATAAAATCATTATTGATTTTTAAATGTATATTGTAAAGAAATAATAATAATTTGGGAAGTTATTAAATAACAATTGATTAACTAAAATATTTGTAATTAATAAAAAATAAAGTCATCTGAAATATGAACCAATTGAATTTTTAAATTCTCGGTTTTGGCTTTAATTCATTTTATTTTAAAAATTATATAAATTGAAGAATATAAAAGAAAATAAAATTAAAAGTTGCAGGAAATATATATATCTTATATAATCTATGTAAATTTACCTTTGCTTCTAGATATATTCAATAATTTATTAAATTTTTATCATTAATAAATATTCAACTAAGTCATATCGAATATTTCTTAGCTCGTCTAAAAGAGACAATTGATAATTTTTCTTCTCGCACATTTTCCACGACTTACAAAGTGATACCATAATTTAATTAATTAAACCTAATAGTATCCTAAAAAGACTCAACAAACCTAAAAAAATAATTTTATGAACGCAATAGATGAAATCATTTCAGTTTGCTTATTTTAAACAACAATAATTATTTTCTAAATTAATTATAAACCTATAATTTCCAATAGATGCGCAGGATATTCTTTCAAGATACAGGTTTTCCTTTTTTAAATCTGTAAATTCAGTTACTTAACAACAATATTTTTAAAATAAATGTAAGTCAAGAAATATAAAATTTTCACTATAATCACATTTGATCTAAATCCATCATTTCGTTTGTTCTTAAAATCTATGGCATTCCACATTTAGATACCCTGTGTAACATTTATTCTATAATTCTGATCGAATTTCATACCAGGTCATCTAACACATTTTAAGTGTAACCAGAACTGTTAGCTTTAATTATTATATTGCTACTTAAATAAGCGCCATAAGAATTTAAAAATTTGAAATAATTGCCGTACATAAATATTTTTAAACAACGCATTCATTAATAAATAAATACTTTTAAATTTAAGTTACTAAAACACAAATAACGTCAATAACTAAATTATTGGTATATTTAAAGGGGGTGACAATACAATTGGAGGTTACTGTATATTATTAATATAACAGATTACTATGAAACTTAGTTGACTAAAGTAGTTTACAACTATAGAGAATTATTATTTCACACTTCCACCAATTGACCACTTTGAATTGAAAAATTAATATTCATAATTTTACGGCTCGAGTCGTTTTTAGTTATAAAGCACTGAATGGTAAAATAAATATTCAAGTAACATAAAAAAACAAGGCAAATCTTTAATGATTTTTTTTAACAACATAAAGAGCTTTTTTCAGAATGTCAGACCAAAATCCACCGCTGCTAGCAAAACTTTTACTTTCAATTCTTTTTGTACAGTCGAATTCCATGCCTTTACCGATGAATTTCCTATTATAACGAATCACTTTGTATTTGTCCTCGGCCTTTACAGGAAACATATAGTCGATTTTCAGTACTCTTCGTACAGTACTGAACGCAGTTGGGTGTGTAAAATGTTTGTATCCTATTAATAAACAGTATTTATTAATAAGCAATAAAATTAATAAATATTACCTTAGATATGATCATATCCATTGGTGGAAACCTCCTGCTGATACATTGAATATCCATTATTACCCTGATGTTTTTGATTAAATTCTGCAACACTGTTAGGCAACTTTCGGCTGGTCAGAGTCCAGCTCCAGCTACGATGTGTATAGTAAACTTGCACAAATTGCCTCAAGTCTACCTAAACCTACTCCATCATTATCATCAGAGTTAACATTGCTTATCTGAGATCTTCTGGTGGTACCATTTTGTACTCTTTCATGCTTTTCATTATACACTGGAGAACTTGGCATATGTAACATCTTTTCGTGCATTGTGAGCAAATTCTCAGCGCAAGTATCATCTAGTAACGGATTAGAAATATGCCCAGTTGAATCTTACACGCATGGCTGTTTTCAAAACAGTGTTTTGATATTTTAATTTTATTTTCCTTGTTTCTGAGTTGACTGCGACAGTTCAGACTGTTTCTATGTGTTGGTAAAAAATTCAATAATTTCGTTTTTCTGCTAATTTTTATAACGAGATGCTCCAGGGAGTATACTGTTCTGCTTTTGATCCATTTCAGAGGTATGGTGGCTCATCGGTTATCAAATTTTCTGTAAAATGTTTCATGATCAAATGCAAAAGTTTTCAATTCCATAATTTACCTTTAATTTATGTGGTGTATCGATTCGAATAAATATATCAATCCAAGAGCAGTTTTTGTAGCGTAAGCATATTAATAACCGATTTAATGTAATATTTTGTTGCGATTAAGCATTATTTATTCTTTTCAGATATGTTAATCCAAAATTCAAAATTTTAGTAAATATCAAACCTGAAAGGCAGAAGTTAGAAAATATATTATCTTACAAAATTTAAAATCTAAATAAGGCTACACCTTTGATAAAGTTTCATTCAAATTGTATTGTAGGAGTAATAGGTACGTACAAAATTTCTAAATTAATTTCTCTTGAAGAAGCTTATGAGAAAATAGTAGGAAACAATTTAGTAACATTTTATCTAAGAGCAGATGCAATGAAAGTCATCTTGTACTAAACTTGTCTTTAAGCATTGAAAAGGAGTAAAGAGAAAAGTATAATAAAAAAAAATTGCATCTGACAAGTTAAATGTTTAAGACCTTAAGAAGAAGATTGAAGAATACCATTGGAATTTCATAATTATAACTAGTTTTTTTCAGAAATTTAAAGCTCTAATCAGCTTTTTAATTTTCTATGGGTTTTACTTTATTTCTATTTGACGTCTGAAAAATTGAATATCAATGAAAAAATTGCGAAATATATATTGGAATATATATTGCGATATATATATAATATAACATAAAAATTAAAAATGCCTAAAATAAGGAGAATAAAAAAATTTGTTTCAGTTTACAAGAAAACCAATGATAAACAATATTTCTTCCATCACTGCGATTGATGCAAACATTAATTAAGAAAATTAGGGATTATTACGAAAACACCCCAATCTGTGTGCGCTATATTTATGAATCCGTTCATATGGATTTATTTATGGCTTATAATAATGGTTGGGAGGTCTTTTTTAACATTATTATTATTAATCTGTTTTTGAAATAGATACGTATATATTTTAATAATAAAATATGTTTCTTAACAAAAAATAAAATAAATTTTCTCATTTGTATTTTATTTTGTAATTGATTTGTAGTTTATTTAAATTATTTTTATTTTGTTATTATAAATTAATAAAATTCTCATAAAAAATACTTAATCATTTTATCTCAGAAGAAGATTTATTCTTTCAAGATTGTGTAGTAAATAAACATTAATTTTACCCAAATTGAATCCTTTTCAATTAAAATAAATCAATGATCACATGTCAAATAATTTTTTCAATAAGAATCAATATAATAAAATATCGATAGAATCGATAAGATAAAATCAACAAAACAACTCTATTTAAAAAAACAATAAACAAATGTAATAATCCTTACCTGATAAAGGATTTCAGCCTACTCTTGGGTTTTCAGTTATTATCATTACAAAAATTTAACATCTTTGAAATAAAAATCGTGATAATTTTCTAGAAAATTGTATTCTGATCTAAAATTGCAAAACCAGCACTGAAATGTCTTCACAATAATTTTTGTCAATAATTGACTGAGAAAAAGTTGTATTAGTTAAAGTGTCAAAAGAAAAATATAAGATAATTTATATTCTAAATAAAGTGATTACATAAACATATTAATAAGTACGAACATAATTAGAGGAACCAATAACATTAAATGAAAATAAATTGTTACAATCTTAGTAAAAAAAGAGTGCAAGTGCAAAATCTTGTGCTAAATTTTGTTTGCGTCAGACTGCACATTTTTCATTCTTGTAATCGGTGACATTTTGGCAAATTTTTCCTGTAATGTAACGGACAGGTAGAGTCATTCTTCTTGTTATGCATATGCCAAAAAGATTCGTCAAACTCTGTGCCGCTTTGGTGTAAAATATATCTGTTTCTGATCCATAGAATTCAAAATGCCAGTTATTCACCAAAATGCGTTTTTTGAGATTCACAAAATCAAAGTCGTCATTGCTTGAAAAGTAAAAAATAAATTTCTTTGTGTTTAATAGACTTTTATAGAAAAAAATATGTTCGCCACATGTGTCTATCTGAGCACATTCCATTCGTAAATTAAGCATAAATAATTTTATCTGCCGAATAAAAATCGCTGGTGAAAGTGGCCAATAATTTGCTGGTTTTGTAATTTCCAAGAGCTAAAATAAGGTTATTGTCGTCGTCTTTCAATAATGGAACCTGCTAAATTCGAATCAGTAATTTGAAATGCGTACGTCTGAGTTAAATAACTTCTCGCTAAATAACAAGGCTTCATAAAATACAAATTGTCTTTGCACAAGGCAGGGAAAATAACAGGTTTTCCTTTCTTTCAATTTACATTTTTATTTGACAAATGCCAGAGTAATGAAAAGAGTTCCAAGGATAATAAATCCAATTTTTCAACGCGATTTGTGTAATAATAATTATTCTAGAAGATGGGGATTTGTATGAAGAGTTTATTACTAGTAATGAGAAATAAATGATAATCAGATTTTAAAATTCTGTGTATTTATTTCTTTTTGTACACTGACCCTTTGATTATATTGAGTCGGAAACAAAATAAAAACAAAATTCGAACTTATTATTTTTGAAGTACATATTAATTTCTACTTAGGTATAAGTACAATTAAATAAACCTATTTTTCATTCAAATATTTTTTATATTACTTTTTTCCAATTTTATTTTAAGTAGTATTTTCATTATATTTCTTTTATAATTAATCAATATACTTAACATATTTATTTTATAATTTAATAAATAATAAATAATAGTAAATAAATAACTGTTTTTTTGTTTCTTAAATGATATCCAGATTAGATGCATAATTTATATTATTTTTTATCATCACATTATTATTTTTAATTGTTCAGTTTACAGATTTACATTTTTTTCGTCAATAATTTTAATAATATAATACAGGCGGTAAAATATTTAGCAATATAAAGCAGGTGATCCAGGTATATATAATCTGATATTGTACGTTCAATGGTGATAATCTAGCAGGTGATGCATTTATTATAACTACCGATTTGCATTTGCAGTCAGATATCAAGAACGAGGCTATATCAAAATATGTAGCGGCAGTGAACCGTTTTCGGAAAATTAATCCGATTGAAGCTGTTAAAAATATTATCGGGAAAATTTACCATGGCAGTAAAATACCATACTACTACCAATGAAATTTGGGGTAGAGACAAGGCAGATATTGAAAAATATCAAGATCAATATCAAAAACTTGCATTTTATTATTAAGGAGAACCGTCAACGAGCGCTGACAATAAATGCTTTTTGAAGTTGGCCGAAATCTTATGCAGTTTGAAGAGTTAAGAGTATCTTCATTTGTGAGGTGTGTTAAATATTGACTGACTTGGTTGAACGTTTACTGGTTGAAGAAAAACAAGGGCGTGCTTACTAGATAGTAGATATTATCAATCTCAACAATAAACAATCGCTATTGTTCTGATATTTAAAGAATATATTGATGGAAATATTGAAAAAATATATATATTTTATGATACTATTTCAATTGGATTCTTTTTTAGAAACAGTTATATTTTATTTTTATGTTATCATAACGATAAAATTATATAATTTCGGTTAATTGTTAATATCATAATAATAATACAATTATACAAAATTGAAAAAAGGTAAATTATAATTACCACTTTTAAAAAATTATATTTATTTTCATTTATGACTTTATGGAAACCTAATCCACTTAATTATTCATCTATGGCGAACACGTTTCGGCAGAGCTGAATAATTAAAGTTTCTGAATTGACATTATCATAATGGAGAATGGAAGCGGGTGGGCCTCGCATACCTAGAGAGCTTGTGAGCTTATTGTTGAGAGCAACCGCAGTCAATTAGTCAGATAGGGCGACTAATGTCGGATTAAGCTGGATAAATGAAAGGGTTGTACGTATGCAAAACCAAAAGAGTGAAGATAACCCTGCTATGATTACTGATTGGCCATTGAAAGAAAACTGGAGAATATATATACAACTAGCAGATTTTTCACAGCAGAACAAATTCGAGACGAACAAAAATTGAACAGGACAAAGCCAGAACTAACTTGAAGCAAGAGAACAAATTCGAACCAAAATTAAGTCGAGAACAAGGACAAAACGAATTGATTCAAAGTGACATTATTGTGTTTTTTTTGTGAATAAATGGATTCGAACGAATTATTTTGAATTTTGAGTCAGAATTAAATTTAGTTTGGTTAGTATTTATTTGAACATTAACATAATTCTGAAATTTACTTTAGTCTTATTCTTGTCAGAAGTGTTTTGTGATAATTATCAAAACTGGCGTTAAAAGGGAAGATATGGCAATAATTTGGAGATTAAGAAATAAAGACGAAAGCAACTTTTGTAAATCTTTTGGTTCATTTAGTGTAGACATAATTGATTGAACTGTTTTATGAATAAATCATGATCACTCTAAATATTTTTATTAAACATTGTTAAGTTATTTATTTTTAATGCAATTTTTTAAAGATTATTTGAAAACTACTTTAAACCATTGACAGTTATTGCAAAGAAATTTTAAAAACAGTCTTATTCATAAAAATATTTGCAAGATCATATATTCTCCTATTAATTAAAATAGGCCTGTCTTGTTAGACAAGACACCGTTTCTTTACAGTAAATAAATAAATACTCAGGCCAGGACCTGAGGATTATATAAATTTTTATTTTTCCGTTCCTTGTACCTTTCTTTTTATTGTTTTTATTTCACACGCTAAGTAGGGCGGTGAGATAAATTTTTCTTCTTAAACCGAAGACCTCTGAGGCTAAGAGCGAGAGGATTTTTCTTAATAATAAATATAATTAATAAAATATTTCTAAATCAATCAAGGTCACACATTTATAAATTTAAACTTTATTTTAATTAAAATAAAAGTCATATCGTTCTCTTAATCATTTTAACAAATATAAGCAAATACGTAAACAAGCAACCTTCACACGTTAAGATCTAAATACACTAAGCTCCACTTTTAACATCTACCCATCTTTTAGGATCTTAACATAGTCATAAAACTCGATATTTTAATTGCGGGTGGCTGTACTCTTCCTAGTGTAGACTGATTTCTTTTAATTAAATTTTTAAATAATTGTAATTTTAGTTATTATCAGTGATTGTAATATTTTTACTTTGTAAATTAATGTATAAAAAATATATTTTATAAGAGTGGCCTCAGTTAATATAACTAACAATTTTGATCAGTACACTGCCAACTCACTTCTATCTGAGTCACAGTAAAAGATAAGTATCAAAAACCTTAAAACTTAACACATCAGTAACATCACCTGTATTGCATGTATATAACATATCTTAGTTTAGTAGGTCAATTCGATTATTTATTAAAGTAATGATTATAAATCTTTCAAGATATTATCATCCTACAGATACTCACTCCGATAAGTCAAGTATATATATTATCATATAATATATTTATCATATACTGGTCGACAATTATTTTTACTTATTGTTTCTTAAAGTGAATGTGGAGACTTAAATTATTGTTTCTGTTGGGTTAGCCAAGTACACATCTTTGACAACCCTTGTAAAGTATATGGTAGAAACCACAATGGGGTTTAAATTGATGATTATCAATTAATTATTAAGACCGCAAGAGGGTCAGAAATAAATTAATAATAATAATAAAATAATTATTAATTAATTAATTAAAAAGTACAAAAATGAGCAATTAATTTTTCTAAAAAGGATCTAATCTTGACAATGGCAAACCCAAATTGCCAAGATTAGATCAGGGTGCGCAAGGAGGGACCGATTTAGTAATTAATTATTATTTTTAAAGGATCTACTCTTGACAATGGGAAACCTAAATTGCCAAGATTGGATCAGGTACCGCAAGGAGGGACCGATTTAGAATTATCGGTCTAAAAAGGGAATTGACATTCCCCAGTGATAAAGCTGATCTACGATTAATTGATCGTCTGATCAGACTAGTATATAAGGAGATGGAATCCACAGTGGATGGCCATAAAATTCTCCGAAGGAAATTGTCGTGATGATACGTCAAAAGAAGTTACAATTTGTCAAAGACAAGGATACGTCAGAAGGTTTCTTTTATAGTCTTTATGCCCTTCATGAGACAGAAGCACACGACTGATCCTGTGCGGTTAGGGGGTTTTTGAGCGAACCGGATTAGCCTCAGCTAACCACCATTTTGACCTGTCGTCTCAAGAGGTGAGAGTATTTAAATTGTTTTTCTTTTTTTGCTTGTTTCTTTTTAATTAACGAATATACATTTACTCGATTTGACATTTAATTTTTTAATAATTAATTATTATTATTCGAAGTTTTCAGCGTGTTTGTATTTGATCTTTCGTTTTATAGAAAAACATTTGATTTTATAAATTTCACTGATTGTTTGAAGTATTCGTTGTATTGTTATTTTTACAATAAAGTGTTGTTTATAGTTGTTTGATTCATTCAATTGCGTACACGTATATGGACAAGTGAAGGGGTCAGTAACGTTTCGAGCTAAGGTTACGACAGGGTTCATAGTGAAATAATATCGTAACATTTCTAAGAATGGTGTTCGCATTCATCATTAATACCATTTTCGTTTTCTTATGATATATGTCGCCGTAAGATTGTTGATTTTTTTTATTTATTTTGAATTTGGGACCTTGTTTCTTTTTGTGACAAACTTTCTAATAACTAATTAAATTTTGAATGGCAGACTTCGTTATTCTAAAATCTTTCCAATTTCTGTATGTCTTGCCATTTTTTCTTAATTCAACTGTCGTTCTCTTAATTTCTTTAGAATACATCTATTTAAAGTTATAATTTCTGAATTTAATTATCAAAACTACTTATGGTATAAATAATTATGTCCTTTAAATTGTTAGAATAAATTATAAATATTGCAAATTATATAAAAAAGGAATTATAATTAACTTATTTGAATATCCTTAACAAATAAATACATAAAATTATCATATTTCAGGTTTTATATTCATTTTTTTATAAGTACAATGCCGTCCATATGTTTTGGGGCCCCTGTAAATATCGAAATAATTTTAGATAAGGAATTATATTAAAATTTATATGATTTCAACTATGTTAATTTATAAATATGTTTATGTTAGCTTTAAAACTCGTTAAAAAATTATTGTATAATTATTAAAATAGATTTGTTATGTTAAGGCGTTTTTTAAAATTTTGATGTCATTTAAAT
>JBBMKC010194387.1:0-14949 GCA_037834085.1 Bipalium vagum | reverse complement strand
GAAATAATTATTAAATGATCAATAAAATAATTTCATTACATACATGAAACAACCATCTAAAAATATCGCACAAAAAATATTGTAAAATTAATTTTATATGTAGCCAAAATTCTTTCAAAATTTGTCCCAAATTTTAATTGCCAGGTGTTATCTTTATTAAACCAAAAATATTTATCAAATGAAAATAAAACATGTCTCAAAGTATATGTTAATATCAATCGGTTTATAATCAGAACTACAAGTCATTTTTTGAACAGATTTATAAGGTGATTAAACAAATAATATTAAAACAAATTTTCTCAGACCTGGAAATTTCTTTTTTTATTACATTTTTATTTTTCAATAATACTTTTAAAATATTTTAACATAATTCAAATAATTAAAATAAACAATTAAAAAATTCCCTAGGTCTGATTAGCCTCTTCATAATATATATTGTGTATAAATCGATAACTGCTAATATTAATTAATTTCTTTCCCGAGTACAATTTTAGATCTGCACTCCAAATATCGTATTAATTGAAAACGCCAACTGAAGATACTGTTTAGGTTTTCTAAATTCCTTATCAAATTTATTTGCTAATTGTTTTCTATTTTATAGTTTTAATTCTAAAATATTTTTCAAATATTTTTTCATTAGCAATATTTTAGCATCTATTTCTAATACTCAACCTAAGACAATCTTACTCTTCATGATTAATTTTACTAAAGTTCTTTCAGGTTTTTCTTTTAGAGTTGGATTTGAATATTATTATTTGAACATCAGTAAATTGATAATCTTGTAAATCTTTAGATATATATTTTACATCATGTTTCATTGCTACTTGATATATTGTTTATTGCAATGGATTCTGGATTATTTATTTAATTCTCCATTTTCATTTTAATTTTTTAATATTTCATCAGTTTTTTAACGTATATCAATATGCGATCCAGGCCCAGTAAATTGGTGCACAGCATTTGTATTTAATAAAATGGTTTAAGGATATTTAATAAAATTCTCCTGTGTTCACTGTGTAGTGTATCAAATTTAGACCAAACTCCAAATCTTAGGTGGTGCAAATAAAAACAATCAGTAAAGCAACAATTGTATTTATACACAAACATAAAATACAATACACGGAATTACAAAAGATAATGCAAGAGTCTAAGATCACAATTAATGTCTGAAATGTTACACCAATCTCACACTATCTTATCACAACAAAACAATAAAGAATGAATTAAATTTATAATAAATCACTATCAATAATAATCAATTTTAGTCTAAATGGGTTAACTGTAGTATTAAATATAATCAAGGGTTAATAAATTATTAAAAATTCGATTAAAAGCAAAATAATACTTTAAAAATTACTTTAACAAAAGAAGGCAAAATAGAACGAGCTTACGGTTTGTCTTCGGTTAAAACTCCCGGGTTATCGTCTGAGCTATAACGGTTGCTCACCGATAACTCTTCGGTGGGGAATTTTAATCATAGTCCAGTAAGTAAAAATTTGAATATACCTGGATATAACGATCAATATCTGTCTTGAACGAATCACTCTGCTTGAACAAATAACTCTTTTTTCACGTTCTCTGAGGGGCGAAAATCTACTGAAATCCCTTTGCTTATATATTGTTTGGGACTGATCTTTATCTGGGACAAATTCTTAAGATATTCTCAAAGTCGTACTTAAAATTCTAAATATTTTATTAAAATTCTAAAATTCCCTAGCAATTCCCTAAAAATTATTTTAATATGATCCTTAATATTTATAAAATACCTCTTTTAAGCTTCTTTAAAAATAAAAATTATTTTTGGAGGGTTATTTTATTTTCTGAGTATTTCCAATATAAAATTTCTGGGAATTTTTAAATTACTTTTAAAGTGTTAATTAATTTTAATTATTAATATTATTATTAATATTTATACTCTATTTATGGTTTTTCTTTCTTATTTTTCCCCGGGGGTGTCTTGGGTAAACCCAATACCTGTATATTTGTAAATTTATTATTTGTAATTGCTGATTGTAAATCACTCTCAAATATCTAGGGGTAGTAGCTTTTAGAACAATCTCATCATGTTTTTTAAAAAAACTTTGATATATTTAATTTCTTGAATATTTAAAACTATATTGTTCTTATGTTGTACTTTTTTAATCTTTGTCTTTTCATTGTTTTTATCTTTATTTTTATCATTGTGTTAAGTTCCTAAAAAGGTGGTTGATTTCAATAGACTTAACTTGGGCTTTTAGGTCACTTAACAAAGTATGGGATATCAGAAGGATTTACGGATGAACGTTCAAGCACTAATATAAAAATTCACTGACACAATTAAATAAACGAAATTTTTAAATAAAATCTTTATTGATAAATTGGTTCTAACACTGTTTAAATTACAAATAAACGATAAGATTTTTAGGCTGATTGATTCAGAATCTTTAAACACAGACTTCGTCTAGTGTGTTAAAGCCCTCAGGATGTTTGCCAGCTAGCGACTGTGCAAACTTTAAAAAAAAAGAAGAAAGAGAAAAACAATAAAATTTAATTAATCAACGGTGTAGCACCGAGTATTTATTTAGAAGAAGATATTAATTTTAAGAATTTGCCTCAATCGATTAAGATTGCGCAAATTGTAATAAATAAAAATATTAAATGATTATTCAATACTTCTGTACACACAGAGTATGAATATATAATAAAAGTTATAGTATAAAAAATATCAATATAATTATAATATTCACCTAATAGTCTTCGTAAGTTCACGGCTTGCTCATGGAATTCACCTTGATGATGATCGTAGTTCGGTCTGAGCTTTTCTGGTATTAAACGTCTCTATTTATAATATTGATTGTGGAATGTTATTTGGTAAGTTGATTCCGTCTATGTCTTGGAATTTGGTTAATGATCTGGCTCGTGTCCTTATTTGTTCTTGTCGAGATGATAATTTTTGATTCTTGAAATTTTTCGTCTGACTTATGTTCTCAGGTACGTGTTTTTATATTATGTATTTTTTCTATTGTTTTATTTTTACTAATTTTTAAGTTACTTTTAATATAATTTAATGTTTTTTATTTTCCTAAAAATAACTTTATTATTTCTATTTTTAGTAACTTTACGATTACCAACTTTAATTTTTTACTAATCCTTATATTTTTAAGAAAGTTTTCTAATAATACTACTAATAATTATTATTATTTAAAAATGGATTTCCTGATCATCAGCTGTACATCTTTTACATAAAAATAAAACCATAATGTTTATTAACCAATAATAAAATGTTTTCACATAAAATAAAAGTAAAATGTTTATTATGGAATAAAAAACATGATCACTAAAATGTTTATTCGATCATTAAAAGTTTTAATGTTTTTTGGGATGCTCCACAATTTATTTCTTTTTATTTATTATTTTTAATGTATTATAGCATTTTTACGATGACTTATTATTTTAGAAATATATTTTTTACAAAATTAATTTTTGACCATTTTTAAGAAAATAAAAATTAATTAATGGATGTAAATATATATAAATGATATATACTTGTAGAATGGCTAGTGGAGATTTCGATCAACCATTTATCATGATTATAAATTATCACCTGTTCCACTCAATTGATCACTTTCTTAAAAGGAAAAATTACGAAAACTTGGACGACATAAGAAATGAATTACAAACACTTTTTGATCAAACACTATTGCATTTTATTCTGATAGCACACATTCATTTTTTGTTCTGAGTTTTTTATGTAGTTGTACTGAGACTAGGGCGTGTTTGTGTGCCTTGTATGGGTGCTTGTGTGGTGAGGGCTTATTTGATTGGATATTTGTCGGAATAGCAAAATTATGCTTGTCTGTTTATGAGTAGGTCTGTTCAGTATTCTCTGACTTGGTCAAACGTTTACTCATCATTCATTGGTGGAATAAACAGTAAGAATATGCTTAATTATTATTTTGCAATTTTGACTCTGGATAAAATTTAGTTTGATTAATATTTATTTGAATATTAGCAACTAGTAGATAGATAGTAGAGATTAATTGTTGATTAGGAACACATGATTAAATTTGACTCTTAATACTTTACAACAATAATTTACATATTTTACTTTAAATAAATATTGCTGTTGTAACCCTAACAATTACTAATCTAGAAAATTATCAAAAATAACTAACTGAAGATAATTTACCTTTTCTCTCGACATCTAAATTTATATTCGATAATTTTTGGTCTTATTGTTATTGTCAAGTTTCTAATAGAATTATAAATGTGAAGCTAAAAAATGTTAACAATAAGACTTAACAATAAAGGTTGCTTAAAAAATTCACTGAAATAAAATATTTATTGAAAATAAGGATTTCTACAAAGGTTAGCGGAAATTATTATTGGCTGGTTTTTTATTGTTTTGGTTTTAAAATTCCTCTCACTCTTAGACTCAGAAGTCCTTATTAAAGAAAAACAATATAATAAACCGCGTCTTATGAATGTCGTCGAATATAGTAGTGACTGATTGGCGTTGAGTAGTCTTTACCTTTATGGTAAATATAAAGTCGTTGACTAGAGTTTTCGAATATTCGCTATTTTTTTTGGCTGCTTAACTCAATTTTTAGGGACTTTTGTAGTATTTCTCTAGTTATCAAAATTATCATTATTACTATTTATATGTTATTTTAATTATTTGAACTACCTTTTCTTTATTTTTTAGTAATTTACTTTACTTAAACTAATATATTTTTTTATTTAGTAACCTATTAGTTTCTTATTATTTTTTATAAAAAATTTAAGTTATTAATAATTAAAACATAATTTTTTTAAAAAAATCCTTAAAATTTAAAAATCCATCAATGAGGATAAGAAATATTAAATTCAAACTGAAATAAAAATAAACATACTTTTTTATTATTTACAACATAGACAATAATATATTTTTTAATAACATCAATATTATTATGTTTAGGATCAAATCACGAAAAATTAGTTTTTAATTGTTAGTTTGCATTTTGATGGGAGCCTCAACATTACTTCTGATGACATCAAGTAATTAGACTTAATATATTATTTATAATAAGTAAAAGATTATTGTACCTCTTTCATGAGGAGCTATTGAAAGGCAAAAATTCTAAAAATAAAAAACTGGCTTTATTCTAATTTAAAAATGTTTCTGATATGAACTAATCCAATTTATATTATTAATTTAAATAAATTTAACACTTCAGAAATCTTAAGTTTGGTTCCTTCAGTTTTGCATAATAATTTTGAAAGCGACAAATATTAGATTTTTTAAATATTCCGTGTTTTAATACTGTTAAAATTTTTTATTGTTTTTCTTTCTAATAATTTAAATTATTTGATTAGTCAATTATGTGTACAAGTACTTAATTATTACAAAAATTCTTTATGACAGTGCTCGACCGCACGTAGATAAAATTACGCAGCAGAAAATCGAATAATTTGATTGAGAATTTCTACCTCACCAACTATACAGTTCTGATCTGGCACCTTCGGATTACTACTTGTTCAGACCCATGCAACAAATCTTGGCAGGTAGAACATTTATTACCAACCAAGAGTCAGCCATGTTGATGACAAATTATTTTGCCTCAGCAGTCAGAATTTTTAATAAAAGGAATCCGTGATTTGAGTACGCGTTGGCGAGCTTTTATTGACTCAATAATGAATATATCATAGATTGAATGTTTGCACTTTTGTTTTTGTATTAAAAAAATTGTAAAAGGCAATTTCTTTTTATTCACCTAATAAATCGAACCAATTATCTTTTACATATTCTGTACCAATACTACATGTATATCAAAATGTGTTATTATGAATAAACACCACAAGCAATTTATTACAATTTAAAAATAGATATCACAGGATTACCACCTTCAATAACAGCTGAAACAGTTCTGCAAACGAGTACAGCATTAATTATCATCATCATAATATTTTACAATAAAATAATTTAATGATAAAAAAATCAAATTAAAAAATAGAGTAATGATTACCGTCCCTTTCTATTGCAAATGGTGCCGACCTCCGCCTTTAGATTCAGGGATAATTTTAAAATTGATATGAGCTTCCCCTCTTCCACTGCCCGAATCCTCTTCTTCATCACTATCATCATCATCATCATCGTCAACCTTATCTTCATCGTCAAGCTTTTGACAATTTCTATGGTAAATGACTTCCCATTTCTTTGGATACTCAAAGCGACAACAAAACTGAGCCAAATTTCTCAAATATCCCTAACGTGAATAGTGGATAAAACAAAGAAAAACCAACGGAAAACAAATATAACGCAATAAAACCCCTATTGGAAACGAACACTAGCAAAATTATCGATTTAACCATAAAAATCCTCAAAAACAGATTGAATGGCTAAAATATTTTTAAAAAAACTAATGTTCTCTCGTCCTTTATACATTTTGTGTGGGGTGAAAAAGATTTAGTGAAAAACTAAATGAAACCCGTTAGTTCTAATCACTACATGAAACACAGCGACCACAAATGACATAAAAATAGGTTTTTTTTCATATCAAAACACAATTTTACAAACGATTTGTGTGAACAAATTCAGTCTGGAAAAATTAAGGGTTTATTTTGTTTCGATCGATGGCACAATCACTTTAAAAACATATGCAAGTAGAAAACAGGTCTTTGAATGATTGTGTTATTGATTTCCGTTTAGAGAGAACGGAGATAAAATTTGATAAATAAAGTTAATTATATAAAGTTTAAATCAATATTTATAAATATGAAGATCAATAAATAGTGAAAACATGGTGATTATTAAGATAATCAACCAGAATCAATGAAGATATAGTTTCCAATAATAAATGATTTGAAAAAGAAGAAGCAAATCACCTGGTGAAATGGGTTGAAGTTGAATCTAAACTTTTTCAAATATGTTATTTTATCTCTGGCAGCTGTTTCCCACGTTGTTGAATTTGTAAATGCAAGATATAAATGGAAGATCAACAGGCAAATCAACGGTATACCACCGAGTATGCAGATAACGATGTTTAGCAAGTAGAAAATATTGATTTTGAGCCACAGTAACCACTGAAGAGACGAGGTGATTGAAATCCTTAAAATATATTTAAAATTCATTTCCGATATTTATTTTAATGACAATATCTCACACAAAGACGATAAAGGAAGAAAATCAAGTTTATCAACATCATTCATAACCTCATAAATTCTCTTTCTCGGACTTTTTGATCATTTTATCAGAAATTTTGTTACTTTAATTTTAAATAAGAATCATTATGGATTTTCATTGTTGAAAATTTCAAAAAACTTTTACTTTTCATTATTGGTCTTGACTGGTACATGTTAATTTTATAAAAGCAACAATTCAGTCCAATTTTAGAGTAAGAATCAAGAATTAATATTAAGTATCTTTAAAAAATTTTCTTTAAAAGACTATTATATTGTAAATATTAGACTTTAATTTTAATATTAAATAATTAATAAAATATTAAATAAAATAATATAATCAATATTACATACCTTTACAATTTTTTACATAATATAATATTTCTTTTTCCGTTTGATTATATTTTTAAACCCAGTCAATAGGCTATGGCTATGTATTAGGTTGTTCAGAAAGTTTAAGTTTTTTGTACATTCATTTTAAAACAGCATAAGTCAGCCAAAACAAAAGGTTTATTGATTAAAATAAATACCACTAACGTTTACACACTTGTCAAAAAATTGGTAGATTTTCCATTCCAACTGTTCAAATTCCCTTTTTAGCACTTCGTTCTGAAATCTTTTACCATTCAAATAATTATGTAAATGTTTGAATAAATGAAAATCAGTTGGAGAGAGATTGGGCGAGTACAGTGGATGTGACAGAATTTCGAAATTTAGGTTTTTCAACTTATGCATGGTTTGCTTTGATATTTGCGGATTGGTATTGTCATACTATAGAATTGGCCCTTCTCTATTGATCAATGCTTGGCACATTCCTTCCAATTTTTCATGCATAATATAAATTTCTAGGCAGTATTTCTCTACTTTTATAATTTCCCCCATTTCTCCTTATGAACACCACCATACCGTATTCTTTTTTTTCGTGATGACTTGGTTTTAGGAAAGACTCGGGTTATTCACAGATGTCGAAGCACTGTGCTGAACGTTTAATATTCCTCAAAATGAGTTCTGAGTATATCTCATAGAGCTTTATTTTGTTTTTATGGCTAGCTCAGGTGACATGTGTTACCTATTTGCTTCATGACTGGATACGGTTCCAAAACTGATATCTGGACTTTTGGAAAGTTTTCTTATTTTTGTTCGCGTATCCTCTTCCACTAGAGCCTTTAAGTTCTTGTCATCGTGGCCAATTCGTTCCACATCTTCAAGGGATAAATCTCTATTATGGAAATTCTGATACTAATGTACTGTTGACTGATTTACAGTATCATGTCCACAAACTTAATTAACTTTTCGAGCAGTTTCAGGTGGTTTTTTACTGAGTCGAAACTCATAAAAATAAATTTGACGCAAATTGCGACACATCCTAAAATAAAATGGGAAAAAGGTAATCAATTTTGAATTTACAAACCAAAACAGATTAATACTTTAAAGAGAGCAATATATGGGGTTTTCAGTGCTATATAATATTAAATAATCTTTAAATAAGTTATTCGAATTATTTATAATTTTAATGTATGTAAGCAAAATAAGTGCAAAACTTTCTAAACAAATAATAGATTAAAGAGTTTATTGTATTATCACAATAATGGTTCCGAGCAAAAATTATTCAAGATTGAGTAAAATGATAAAATTTTACCAATTTATTAAAATGCAAATAAGGAGTTTTGCATTTATTTTTATTTTTGTAATAAAATGAAAAAATATAAAATATCTTTTCCTTTTAAAAATCAATTTTCGTT
Source organism: Bipalium vagum (assembly GCA_037834085.1). Lineage (NCBI taxonomy): Eukaryota > Metazoa > Platyhelminthes > Tricladida > Geoplanidae > Bipalium > Bipalium vagum. The sequence goes on along the minus strand of JBBMKC010194387.1, from coordinate 6,070 downwards.
AAAATGAAATCCGTCAAACATAATTAAAACTTATTAAGTCAATTATTTGACTAAGATATTAAAAAACCGATTAAGAAATGTAAGTCAAACCAATTATTTATAAAAAATTAAAAAATATTTATTATATATAAAAAATATAAGACAAATTGCTTTCAGAAAATAGATGTTGAAAAGGAAAACTTTCGAAATTATAAAAAATTGAAAAGAAAATCAAACATTATATAAAAATTAAATTATATAATTTTAATATTCGATAATAATCAATATAATTTTTTAATTTGTTAAGTTTTATTTAAATAGATAAGTAGATATATGGATGTGCTAATTAAAACAATAAAACTTAACGTAGCTGGTAAAATCTTTTGTAATCAGAAGGATTTAGAGTGTGTTAACGTTCGGTTTAAAAAATGAATAATAAATTATTATTTTTAATCGACTGGGTAATGAATAAAATGAATAGTTATATTTATTTTTTTAATCGATTCAATAAAATAATCAACTGATTCTGTTATACTTCAAACGATTATTACAAAACACTCTCAAATATCAACAATCAAAAGTAAAAAGATATTCACTGAACTAACGAAAATCAAAACAAATCAATGAATTTTTCATATATATTTTTGTTGAACTAAAATAAATATTTTATTACAAGTATTATATTTTAACTGTCAAATCCCGGAGAAGTTAGTTTGGAAAGAAGTTAGATCGCTCTTCGCTATGTTAGCCTCAAGAGCCCTCGATTAAAAAAGCGCCTCTTCGCCCTACTAGACGTAGAGAAGACAAAAAAAGATATCAAGAAAAACAAAAAACTTTTAAATTGATAATGACAATAATTGGGGATCTATCCAATTATTCTATCGGTTTTTAATTTACGTATTTATATTCTAATTTGTAATCAAATTAGTTTTCGAAATATGCAATTTAAAATCAAATTGTTATTTCTATGGTAAATATAAAATTAATTACTGTTAATGTATTTGGCTGAAGTTGAATCGCGGAACGCCGGAATTAATTTCGATGAAAAGAAGCTTAGATGTTGAGCGTTGGGTTTCCTCTGTAAGTACCGGAATCGGATTATGAAGGAGCTGTTTGTTATTGGTATCTTTTCGGTTTTTAATCTCAGTTGCTTTTCTTCTTTTCTTTCTTCCTTTTTTGTTAAAATCTCCTTGTCTTTTATATACTTTTTGAACTGAAAGTCGATATTGAGTTGTCAACGAAAATTAGCGTATTGATTAATTTTCTTCTATAGGATTTGTATGCTCGAATTACTACTTGACAACTGGTTCTTGTTCTATGCCCTTTTCGTTTGAATAAGAAATTCTTCGTTATTATTTTTTTTGTGTCGTGTTTAAAAAATAATTTGTATTTATATTATTATTTTTTACCTATTTTTTATTTATAGAATCTTTATTATACTATTTTTATTTTTTAAAATTCTTTTCTTATTTATTTAATTAATTTTGTTAATATTTTTTATTTTTAGTAATAATTTTTATCACTTTTTCCAAATTTATAATTATTTTAATGAAAATTAAGTATATTTTACTAATTAAATAATTATATTGAAATTTATTTATTTTCTTTCCGGAATTTGACAATCGAATCATTTACAAATTCAAAATATAAAATTTATACACAGTAAATATGTAAATGCATATTCGAAAATATAGAATACACAGTAAGGGTTTGGGGATCACATAAAGAATTAAAAGAATGACATTCAAATTTAGATCACAAAGTTTACCAAGTTCGAATTTATATTAAAGGGATGAAGTTCACAGGTTATTAAAGTTCGGATTGATACTCAATTGTTTATCGATTTACCTGTGCCTGGGAGTAGTCTCCACAAATTTAAAAATGTTAGGTTTATTAGAAATATATAGTTAATTTATAATTTTTCAATAATAAGTCAAAAATTTCATATTGATTTCAATTCTTCCTGAAAATTCTCACAGAAAGCATTTTCATCACTCTTCTATGATGTAGGTTAAATTTATAGACACTGGGATTTTGTCTAAGTTAACTACTTTCATAATTTTAGCTTTTTCCTTTTTGTTGCAAAATAAAAATCATTATTTTAAGTTCGAAGCAATCCCGAAATGCCCCATATAACTCACATTGTCAATTGACTGTTGAGCATAAGCTAAGTAAATTACAGAATAAAACAGGAAAATAGAATGCAAAATATGATTATCGATTTTCATTTCAAATTGTCGTATGATTATTTAAATAAATCAATTTTTAATAATGATCTCACTAGCATATTTTAAAGTTAACAAAAAACAGGGAGAACATTTCCTAGAAAATTGGTCAAATTTGGAAAGATTTGCAAAAGCCTTTAATGAAAAAAGGCTTGTTATGAAACTGGAAATAATATTATGTAAAATTGATCGAATTGAAACAAGATTAAATAACAGATTGTAAAATGTATATTTATATTTTATCGGAAATAATACAAGAACAGATTTCCAATAACTAACGACAAATGTAATAGATTGAATGAAAAACATGTGTGTATAACTACTCAATATTTTGCACACTAGAGAATTTTCTTTATACTTAAAATTGTATTATTATACAAAATATTAAAAACGTTGAAATTGTTTAAATCGACTTAAATTTTCAAATATTAGACATTACAAAACTACAAAATAGAAACATTTCGACTAATATAATAAATATCAAACAAAAAATAATTTCTTACCATGACCAATAAAGTGTCCACAGCAATCCAATCAATTCAAGAATTAGAAAAATAAGAAATACTGGGTGATTATTCTCTCCAATACAATTATCAATCCATGGGCAATGATGATCGTATTTTAAAACACATTTCTGGCAATCATTGCAATGCTTACATCTCAAAGGTTGCTAAGAAAAATGAAATAACAATTGCAGATGACAGTGAATCTTAATTACCTCAAAGTTACAAATGAAACAATATCGATTTAAAATTACTGATTTTTTGTTTGGTTTTAATTGATTTTTGAGTGACTTTCCGATCATAGGGTGAACGTCACTATCGTTGCCTTCGACAGTGCCGTTCAATTCACTCTCTTCTGAAGGTGATGTATCATCTTCCCAAATTGCAATATTCTTGGAAATAAAATTTTTAAAAATAATATTATTTATTTTTCATTTAAAATCATACAACGTTTATTATTTAATCGTCTTTAGACATTATTTAAATCTCAATAAAGTTTATAAAATACAAATGAAATGAAACATTTAAATTATGAATCTCACCAATTTAGAAGTTGCGTAACCCGGATCCATATAGCTAACAAAAATATATAGAATAATACTTATGAAATGAATAATTAAAAAGAGGATCCCATAATATAAATCTGTTCGATTGTGAAAAATATTATATAAGACTAAGATAAAACTAGTCAAAAAAATTATCAAACAATAGAAAACCTGAATTAGTAAATAACAAACTTCCAATCACTCCAATTGTTATGCAGCAGTGAAAAATTCTAACCATCCACGAAAACCGCCCCTCAAACACCAAATATTTAAATGGCATTAATGATAATATTCTTTCATATATTCAAGTTTTATTTGAAAGTGAGAAAAAAAATTGTTAATTATAATCGAATGGCATATTTTTAAATTATAAACAGCCACAATTCATAATTATACCATTTAATACAATTATATAAACACAGTTTTATATAAATTAATCAAAATATTTGATTTTAAATTGTTAAACTTTAATTTTATTAAAATTTTAGAATCAGTTAAAAATTATTTTTACAAGATAGTTTTAAAATTAATTAAATTTAATATATAATATTTAATTTATATAAATATTATATTTTATTATTATATAAATTTAAAATATTAAAATTTAATGAACAGTAAGAACTAAAAAATTTTCCTAAAGAAAATACATAAGACAAAGTTGAATACATTAGAGAATTGAAAACAATATACAGCATATAATGAAGAAGAGGATGTGAAGTGCTAGACAAATAAATATAACAGTTTTCATTGAAATAAAAATGCTAAAACTTTAAAATAATTTACGTTTCTTCGAAGAAATTATGAACCATCATTTAAATCAGGTCATATTTTGTTATTTTGTGTGAAGATTGATAGTCAGAGATTGATTAAGCACTATTCGGTATATACAATAAATAATTTTTTGTTTAAGTCATTAAATTCATCAATTTTCATAAAAAATTTAATATTTTAATAAATTTCTGTTTATTTAAATAATAGCCTTTCAGATATCTATAAAAAGCCTTGAATTATAAAAAGGTAGCACAGCGATCATCATTTATTTCCAGATCAAACTTGTATCTTTTTAGTGTTCATTTTGTATTGCAGCAAACGCTCAATAAATCGCATGTTTCCACATTTCATCGTGACAACCATTCGTTGTTCTGTGTGAGCTGATCATGAGGTCACTAGCTTTCAAACTGGAATATTTAATTATCTTGATCTCGACACTGATTTACGATGCCTGCGAAAACCCATTTTTAAGGAACAATCACATCTTTCTCACTTTCTTTTATTATCTCGATTCTTTCATTATTCAATGTGCCGCGCTTGGGACCAATACAAAACATTCTAAAATTCAAGAGTCTATTTGCCTGTTGTAAGAATTGATGGAACCCAGCTCAAGCAAAACAAAGCTCAATATAAACAGCACGGATAACACTGAGAAGACACAATGAAGTCAATGAACGTTGCAACGAAGACAATTATATTATTATATGAATAAAAGTAGATGTGTATGAATGTTAAAAAGATAAGAAAAAAATATAATAAAATCTTTTTGTAATAAAATAAAACTTTTAAAAAGTAAATATAAACTAAAAACACTCATTAAATAAAAACCATTTAGTCCTAAAACTTTTTAAAAGTAAACAAAAAGAATTCAGTGCTAAAACTTAACTTTTCTAAATTAAAAGTAAATAGACAAATAAACAAAAAGCACTCAAGTGCTATAAAAAATAAATTGCTAAAAATAAAATAATAATAAAATCATTTCTAAGATAAATTTATAAAAAATAAAATGAATAAATTACTATAAATTATACAGTTTTGCTATAAATAATAAATACTATAAAAATAAATATAATATAAATTTACTAAAATTAGGAAGTATTGTCTAATTATAGTAATTATTAATAAAATAAAGAAATTTTATGAACAGCTAATAGAAGGCTTAAAAGCTAAAAAAGCGACTTTATAAGTCCCTGTTTTCAGCAGTAAAATGGCACAAAAATTACTTGAATTAAAAGCAAACTTTTGCTAAGAAAAGGGTAACGATTAAAAAAATTATAATCAAAAAAGAAGAATTATTAAAACTATTTGAGCTCGTTTAAATTAATTTAAAAAATCGATAATTAAAGCACAGACTTTACATTATCGCTAATTAATAAAATATTTTCAATTTCTTTTTGTTGTTTTCCTGCAACGCTATTCTACGAACCTCTAGGGTCTAGAGCACGAGTTTTATAAACACTGGACCTTTTCGATTTTTCCTAATCAAGAGAGTATACATTTTTAAGTATTTAATAATAAATATTAAAAGAATGTTGTTTGTCAAATATATATTGTGTATAATAAATACATATTTGAAAAATAAGTTTTTTGTTTAGTCATTTTAATTCTCCTATTATACATACTTCCTTCAAACGGGAGTTGGTAAGCCATATCTTTTTCGGTGCTCAACTAAAACAGAATCTGCATACTTCTAGCATTGTACTCATAGAAATGACAAAGATTGCAAACTTTTCTCAAAGTGACAGCAGTATGCGAATATTCCTGCCGCTTGGAATGTTTTCGATGGGTTTTTTTTATCTGGAAAACCCTTTGCTATTGGTACACTACCTTCAGAACATTAAGAATTTGATTAAATCTTAAATCTAATATATAAAAAACTTAACAATATTATTATCAATATCAATTATTAACACCATTATCATTATTCTGGAATCCAAATTCTGCTGAAAAGAAATGTTAATATAAGTGTTTAATGTTCAATTATCACCAGATGCAGACAATAACGAGAATGAATTAGTCGCGCGCAACGACTACGCACCACCTATGA
>JBBMKC010194386.1:0-25423 GCA_037834085.1 Bipalium vagum | reverse complement strand
GGAGGATTTAAGATGTTTTCCTCCCAATTTTCATCGGATCCAATGTCAAAAACCTGGAGATTCTCATCAATAATTTCCTATTCCTCAATGTGCAAAGATTTACAGAATCCATTAATAATCCCTCTTCTTCAAATAAATTTACTTCGTCAGTAATGTCTCCTTGCACACCCGAGTGTTTTTGTTCATATTTTTTTTCTTTCAATTTTATTAATAAAATACTGTTAATTAATGCTAACTATTGAGAATTCTGAGTTACCAACTCATCACAAAGAGTCATATACATCCAATTTATCTAGTATTATTATAAAATAATATAAATAAATCTCAGTTCTTTCAGTTGACGAGAAAATTTTTGTAATTGATGATGAGAACCCTTTTCCGGTTAATTCAAGTCAAATATTAGGTTGTGAGACCTACAATGGTGTTGAGGATGACGAAATTATTAGTTAATATTAGTTTTAAAACAAAATCGAAAATTAAAGTTTCATCCTAATTATTTGATAAGGTGAGAAATTTCCCAAGATGGCCAAGTATCTGAACAATATATCACTAAAAGTGCGATGAAAAAAACAAATTATCCTGAAGAATGCATCTAAAACATATCTAGAGCCTTTCATCATCAAACTGAAACCAGACCATGATATTATTCCCTGGTCTGTAATGGCGAGTTCAGATTATTCACAATTTTTCTGAGATTAACTTGATCAACAGAAAATCGATTATGGTAAAATGAAAAACATGCACCTGAAATACGTAAGAAACAACCAATTAAAGATTCTGGGCGTTATGCAAGAAAGACTACAGACAATTAAACAAGGTTTATGATTAAGAATGTTTGGTTGAAAATTCAAAGAGGAAGAGCAGAAAAAAAGGGGTGCTAGGCTATTAACAAACTTTAATAGAAATACGATGATCATAAAGGTCCGTAGATTTTTGTTGGTTTAAAAACCTTTATTCTTGCCATGAAAATGCAAAAATAGTTCTTTAATAATCTTCTTCTCAGTAGACTTAAATAAAAAATGTTACACTTTCCCTTTATCATTCATTTTCTTCGGCTTTATATCCTTTAATTAATTATTATTCTATGGTTAACTCTAAATCATCTATTAGTTCGAACTCAGCAAAGAATTTTTTAATAAACGTTATCATTTTAAAATAAAACAGTATTTTTATTAATATTTTTAAATTGAACATTAAAAATATACACACAATTATGAAATCAAAATGCGATACGTTGATGTACTTAATAAAAATATTGTATATTAGAGACCTTTCACATGCGCATGGATTGCTCTGACCGCTGAGCTACATCCACCGAATAATTTTCAATTTATCTCACATTGTATATTACAAAACTTTTTATCAAAATTAATAAAAACAAAATTTGTTTCACTCATCTATTTATACAAGGAAAACACTTTCATTATGAGACAAACATGATTGTTTCTTTTGAAAGATTGCTTAAACTAAGTCAAACTTTTCAATTCTCTCACAGTGATAATTTAAAATTGTTAAAAGTTAAGAAGAATAAGTGTTTTATTCCCAAAATACTAAAAAAATATATAAAGCACAAAAGGAAACGTGTAAAATATTTTAAATTAGTACACAAAGAATTTTAAAAGTTAAGAGAATCATGAAAATACTTTATTACATAAATAATAAAATAAATTTTTACAATAGAATCGTTTGTTGCTTCACAGTGACCTGATAGTATCTACATAATCTCAATCATAATTACAGAATTAAAGAAAATTATTTTATGAAACTTTAACTGAAACAGATTCTTGGAAAGTTAAAATCATTCGAAAAGAAAACTCACCATGACTATCATATATAAAGATTAGATTAATCAAAACTAAATTTCAACAAAAATATATCGAATAAGAAAACCATAAATCAAAACTCAACACAGCGGCGTTTCGCCTTCTGACACATCCAGAAATAATCTGAAAATAGGATTTTTTAAAAAATAATATTGATGTGAGAAAGTTAAGAAAATCAATTTTCTATTGGTTTAACGTTATGACAAGCATTTATTTAGGAAGCTGGAAAATTTTTAAAGACAATCTGAAAAATTTTGCAATGTAGACAAATCTCAATTTTAATGTTTAATCATATTATACGAACATTACCTACCACAATTAAATTTACATAAGAATTGTGCAAAAGTATGAAAAATCTGACATGCACCAGTCGTTAACTGTAATCAAGACGTTTAATATTTTAAGATATTCAAATTATTGAAATGACTTAATAAAAAATAACAATGGCATTTTTCTCTTATTTGTAAATCCAAGTCTTCTATTTCATAATTAACATATATTTCAGAAATTCCTGGGGTTTATCAAATATTATAACATTCCTCAATAGCATGAAATATCTAAGATTAGTTCAGATGAATCAGAGACCAATTTTCCACGGTTGGTAGTTGACTTCTTTATTTTTTATATAATTAACTTATTACCGTTTCTTTAAAATCAATTTAATTAATCAGTGATTATTATTGTTCTTTAAAAATTAAATTATTTACATTTGTCATTTAATGAAATTCAATTATTTTCTTTGATTTTCTGCTCGAGAAACGTGATCATTTTATTAGCAGAAAATCATATTCGATTACTTGATTTGGTGAATTTAATTATTTAATTGGTTTTGACGGTTTGATCATCATGACAATTTAAACTCGGTATCATTGTGTGACTTGGTGATGCTGTGATTTTTAGCGAGAATATTGTATTGATCCAAATAAATGTTTTGAGATTATTTTGATTCATTTATATTTGGACACATTAATAACATTAAGTGAAACGGGCAATAAATTTTGAGCATAAAGTAGCATTATTATTATTAGTATTAGTAGTAATATTAGTATTCTATTATTATTAGTTTATTCTTATAATTACTATTATCACCATACTCAGAGTACAATTTGAAACCTCATTAACAATATTATTATTTCATGTGTATTTATCATGCAAATTTTTAGCTCCTTCAAACACAGTTTAATAAATTTTTCTTTAATTGATTCGGATAACGATTGGGTATTTTAAATATTAAATTAAAAATATTGATTAATTGATTTCATTAAAATTTGAAATTTACATCAGTTCCGTTTTCTTAAAATATGCCTTTTTTATGGTTACTTCACACGAAAAAAAATAAATTCCTTAGAATTAGTTTTAGTCAATCTAAGAGAATAAAAATTAACATGTATCAATGTAAAAATATTTTCGCAGTTTTGATTTGACGTTGTCTTCTAGTCTTATTTTTATCGCCTGACTTAATTTTACTTTATATTGGATTTATTACTACCTTTTTAACTGTTTATTTTTAAAGTTTTATGTATTTACTTTTAGCAAATTAATTAATTAATTTGTTTTTTAATAATATGATTGGGTAAAAGTAGGGCAAACAGGTTCCGATAAAATAAATAAGGATATGAATAATAATCATATTAATTAAATTTATTTTTCCAACGTCCGAAAAGTGAGAACTGATTAATTATTTTAATGAAGACACTTTTTTTACTTTTCCTTTACTTTTTAAATTTCTATTTTACTTTGATCTTTATTTGATCATTTCCAATACATTATTATTCTAATTTATTGACTTGAATAGTTCATGATTTTTGATTGTTAGTATTGATTTTTAATGAATCTTTAAAGAATTAAATGTATTCTGTTGAATAATTTCTCAAATAGATATTAATAAAAATAAAATTAATCATAATAAAATATTAATTAAAATAAATATAGTAACCAAAAAATATAATTAAAATATTGTTTAGATAACTTATCTATCAGAAAAAATCCATTAGTCTTAGAGACTTAATGTAAAATTATTTTTATTTTTGTGCAAATTGCCTTTGTTTTTGATTAATCAAAGACAAGATCAAAAACATTTTCTACTCTGTGACAGCAACGGATGTTGTCTGAACAAATTAGTATATTTGTAGTTTTTGGGCAGCGAATAAGATCTCGGTTCTGGAGAGCTCTGGATAGCCGTCGTTGGTCATATAAAGTTGCTCTCAGAATTGGCTGGAAATTATTTAGATGCTTAGCAAAAAAATTCTGGAGAAAAAATTGTAAAAGTATGTCCATCACGTTATTCAAGGATACTCGGGTTTATGGATCTCAATCAGTTATGATCGGACCAGTAATTTTTCTGATAGGTAATTCCTAAAAGCCATACACGTATTACAACACCTTTAGTTGGTTCTGAGAAATATTTTAAGGTCTTATTTATACTTTATTTTGTTTTGTAAGTTAAGGGATAGGGTTTTTCTCTCGGAATAAACAAAGTTGGGAAATACACCCTCCGGAGTCAGATAAGTTTTATATGTTTGTTGATGTTTTGGATGGTATTGGCGTAAGGTAAGTGAAGAAAGAAGATATACGCAGCCGAAGAATGGCGAAATGAGGTTAATTTTCTTTTGTTTCTTTTTTCGTTTAAGCGAACCCCTACCTTGCTGATGATTGGCAAAAAGGAATTGCAGTGCCAACAATAGCCGATGAGTGGTGAAAAACAAGCTCAACGCCAATGCAACACAAAACAATGTCATCCAGAGGGTAGAAAAGAAGCTCTTAAAAAAAATTAGAATATTAAAAACCTAGTACGAAAGATGATGAAAAAAAAAATCTATTAAAATAAGTAAATGTTGATTTTTTTAAAAAATCATGGTTGATTAATAAAAATCTGACTCTAAATGGTGAGATTAGTCATTTTTGTTTCCTTTTTCATTATTTCTAATTTTCACATTGACATCAGTAATAATTTTAATTAATTAATTTATAATTTATTTATTTTTTATCGTCAGTAAATTTGAGTTATGTTATTATTGATATCCTTAATACCATTATCGTTGATATTTTGATATTGTTAAGATCATCGCTACCTTTTACCATTAATATCATTAATATTTCAATCAGCTTCGCATTATTATTCCGTATTATTGTCATTAGATTTCTTGGGCGAGAGTTTGTCAAGACGTGGGAGCTGTGAATTGTTGTCGTTATATTTGCGAAAATCGACGTGTTGATGATAGTTACGATTTTGAAGGCATTGACTAATTTATAATTGATTGGGGAATATTGTGTAAATAGTATTAATGTGTTGTGCGTATTGGTATTGTTATTTGATTGAAGTATAATAAATTTTATTGTTTTACAGTGCCAGGTTTTTTGCTAATAGGATTATCATGGAACCTAACCACAATGAAATAAAAGTCGAAATAAAGCTTTTTTCGAAATATTAATAATATATATAAAATTTAGTTGTCTTAGTTATTTGTAAAAGAATAAGGACTTAGCCAACCGAAAAAGAATCATATGAAATGCGATTAAATGAGAATTTTAAAAATATTTTAATTAATTTAAAAAATAATTTTGATTTTCTATTTGTTCCTACTACACTGTATTATAACACATGTATTATCATAATTATCATTACAATATTATTAAATCCACCTAGAAAAAAGAAATTAGTATAACGACCGTTCTTTCAATTTGATTTTATAATCTATAATGATAATAACAAATCGAAAGTTGAGTCTCGATAATTTAAAAATGCAGTTCGGAAATGATGAGTATTTCACTAAGCAGCTCACCCAAATCAAAGGAAAAGTTGAGCCACTGTTTGTGTGGTAAAGAAACAAATTTTGCAAACCGAAGAATGAACGGAAAATTTTGACAATATTGATTGAATTAATGAGCCAATTTAACCAATAACGAATTTCAAATTTATGAGGGCGTGTGTGTGTCTTAATCCAAACAAATTGGCACGCTTGTCAATACAACACGACTTCAATAAATATCTATAACTTGCCTCAGAATTCCACTTAAGTCATTAAATTCAACGTCAATTTCTTATTAAATCAATGTTTCGCAACAGTTTCATTTTTAACTCTCTTTTTATTATTTCAACATTTTAGTATTGTCTGAAACAAAACACTTACAATATTTTTGTTTGAAACTCTGAATGGGCACGAAATTTTAATTTGATCAACAGCTTCTATATTTCGCTTTCCATTAATTTTGATGCATTTCTGTTTTCAGTCGCGGAAAATTCTAGGGACCCGACATAATCGTTGAGGACTGCTGCGCTACTGTTCATGCTTGTAACAGCAAGAATGGCGTTCCTTAACAACTGAAACACAATTGATGTTATACAATGGGAAAAATCAGAATCACTGATCACCTCATCATCAAAATCTTCAATTTCATTTCGACTGATTCTCAATATTTTCTCTGCTCTCGTTGTCTCAACCTAAAATGATTCAAATTATGAAAAACAAAAATATTTATCTTAAATTTGCGTTTGAATGACCGTCACGATTTAAAGGATAGTTTGGTAAAAGGAATTTCAAAAATTATTACAATTTTTTATTCAGAGAAGGGCTCCAGTGGAAATTTTAATTGACAAAGTAAATTGGCTGATAATAAAGAAATTTTAATTGCAAAGCTATTTCCTTTCCCTTATGGGCCAGCTGATCTAACATTCATTTTCTTTTTATTAATCCACAGTTCCGTGTTTTGAAATCAACAAAATCAAATAAATAGTCTACCAATTAATGTTTTAAAATGTCAATGGTATGAACTTTAGAGCCAGTAGACTATTCACTAGTATTTTTGGACCCAGAATATTTAACCACAAATTACTTAGATGTATAAAAGCGCAAAGAAAAAAATCAGATATTGTGTGGTCTTAGGATTCTAACAGTAACTGAAAAGAATAAATTTTCCTAGAAAACTTTAAAATTAAAGGGAGACAAGTAATATTAAATTTTAAGGACATTTTGACAAGACTCAAAAATGAGACTCACTATTTATTGTAATCAATGGAATTTCATTTTTGAATTAAGAAACGCGAATTTTTTAATAGATACAAATTTAACGACAAGTCTTCTGTTTTGAAGAAAGTCATTAATAGCTGACAGTTCGATTATTTAAGGATTTCCAAATAATATTCAATGCTTTTGTCTTTAAACTTCTATTCAAAAAATTGTTTTATAAAAATCTTGATGAGTTGAAAATTAAAATAAAACTTAGAAAAAGTGAAGTTTGAAAAATATAAATAATCAAAAATAATTTTGTAACAGTCACAATTTTATTAAATATTAAAGTATTATGACGTGCGATGAAAAGGAGATTATATATGACAACTGTGTCGCTCAGCTCAATGATTTGACCATGATCAAGCTACACAACATTGTCTAAAACAAAATCTACATTATAAAGATAATAATGACGAATAGGTGGTCTGCATTCATTACAGTTTCTGGAAACTTCGACAACATCCATCATCTGTCAATAGAAAGCGTCAACCCGTGTCGCATTTGGCAAAACCGACCTTATAGAAATTAAATTAGTTGGGGTATGAATCCCTGCCTCATTCACCATATACCCAATACCTTTCGCCAACTAACTGCTACATTTTTAAAATATTGCAAAAATTATTGAAAGAAAAATATTTCAGAAATTAGGATTATGCAAAAAAACAACTATATAATAGTATTTATCACTGTATAACATGAAATTGATAAAGGTATAAAATATAATTTTTTTCAATTCTCATATGATTTTAGAGAAATCTTTTAGATTTCTTTCTAACACCTAGAAACTAAGAACTGAATTCATAAAATAATATTAATAAAAACCATAAGGTAAGGCATTAAAAAATTATAAAACTCCTTACATCATTTTCTGATCTTTCAGTCACAAATTCACTCATGGTCTTAGTTGTTTTTGTCACCTTTTTTGTTCGAGTAATAATCTTTTTGACTAGATTTCCGTGTTCATCAATATAGGACTCTGTCTCAACATTAGGCTCACCAGTCCTTATTTCCTAAATAATAAAAAAATTAAATGAAAATTTCGTCTTTCCTTAGAACCATACTGTCACTTCACCGTTTGTGATGGTGCGAGTGCCGGTCCTATTAACGAAACTTGGTTCAAATGAGTCTTCAATTTCATGTTCATCTGTTATTCTTGGTAGCCTCGAATTTGTTGATGTCATTACATTGTTTACATTAGTGACACTTTGGTCTTTATTTGCATTAGATTTCTCAGAGAACTAAAATTCATTTCGACAAAATAAGAAATCACGTTTTTAAATGCATAAATTAATAGAGAACTTTAATGTTATTCTTACATTTCCTGATTTCATTTCCTGGTTGTCGTCTGTATTTATATAGGACCACGCTTTTACTTTTCGCTGGGAAAATTATCAATCAAATACATTTCAAATGAAACTTACCTCAGGACCTCTTTTCCGCGATTGTTTCAAGAACTGTTCTGGTGTATATGTAAGTGGTGTCCATTCATTCTAGTTTTATACAAAAGTGTGATATAATGGTTATTATAAAAATAAACTCAATAAAATGACTTAATAGTTAATTCAATCAGTTTTTACAATAGGAGTAATTTCAATAAATAATCGTGTTATATGAATAAATAATAGTTGCTATAGGATTGTATCCATGAATAAAATTGCTCTAACTTCTTCCATTGTTGATTTATATTATCAAAGATTATAATATTATTTCTCATTAAATATTTTTTAGAACGTCTTTCGCTTCTTATATATTATAACTGATTAATATATATATTTTCCCTTAAAATGAGATTAAGTTGCTTTTATTCATAATAGATATTTATTATTAACCAACGCTCGAACAAATGTGCTTTTAGGAACGAAATTTCTTTACTGAGCAAATTGTCTTTCTTGCTTTGAATTATAATTTCTAAAAATAAAAAAATCTTTATTTTGACTCCCTGCAAAATATGACTGGTATCGGTGAGGAACCTTCGCCACTATAACGTCAAACCTTATATTACACAATAACATAGGTATTTTTTGGAACAGACTGTCATCATGCGTATCTTACAACCGCTTTATTGTACCGACATCAACTTGATGGTTCGCTTCATGATTATGAAGTTAGAGTTACTATCGATGAAAAACTCCATTCATTTATACATAACAATAGCATTGTTTTACAAAACTTTACTTCAATTAAAGAACGCTAAGAACCTATATTCTAATTTAATAATAAAAGCTTTTTCATTTACTTGGCTTTAGATTACTTTTACATTCGAATTTTTGGTAATTCTGTAGATTACTCTTACCACATACAGTGTGATAAACACAATTTTTTTGAATCTTTTTTTATAAAATTGTTTTTTGAAATTATATCTTTCCTAATTTTTAACAAAAAACTATTTCGTATAATGGTTACCTGACTTTTTATAAAATAATTACTATAAAATACTTAAAGAAAAATCTTACTCCTGGATAAAATTTGAATGCCTTTTCTCCAAAATTAAATTCTGCTGTGTTATCTTTAAGAGAAATAGTCGGGAAAAACCCTGAAGGCCCATTTTTTAATTCAAAAGGTATTGAATACGCAGGACCATATATTTCTCCATTTAATGACCATTGTACTCTATCAGCATCGAGATCAAGAAAGCATCCTATGACATCATTTTTCTCAAAAGACTTCATGTTTGGTTAAATTATTACAATTATTAATTATAATTACCTTTCCATAATTTTCAATGTCATTATTGAACATCTTCTTACCTTGGTTACCTGTCAATCCATATCCGTCTGGATCAGCTCCATATCCAAATCCATTATTATCAGTTCCCAAATCCAAACTTCCCAATTCAGTAGACCATCCAACTCGAATAAACCCGGTATCTTCTAGAGGACTTGCTTCAAAATAATATTTACCGCGCTCTTTCACACCCTATGAAATTAAGTTTAATATAAATAAAATTTCAGTATTAATATTAATAATAAATACAAGAAAATGTCTTTTACATTATCGCATAAAAGGGTAAGTAAGAATTTTATTCAACTGATCCTGCAATTTATAAATAATGAAGTTAAAGGAAATTGTTTCATAATTTTTGGTTGGTTTTGTCATCATCCAAAGAAATATCAGCAACATATCTCATTTGCATTAGTTAAAGACTCGAAGAGATATATTTGAATGTTAACGTGCTAAAATATTGCCTTTTATCAGACATTATGTATATGAATATAATTTTTATCTACTAAGAACCAGCCCACACTATTCGTTACTAAAAACAATCCCACAAATTAAAAAGTAATTGTAGATTTTTAGAGTCACATACTTAAGCTAATTACATATCTGTATAACCAATTGTTTGAAAAAAGTTTGTGTCAAAATGACAACTATAAATACCAAACATAAACTACATAATATTCAGTGAAAGAATGTAATGGAACTTAGACAAGTTGTTCAAAAATATGATATGTCTTTCAAATTTTATGAATTTTTTTCTCCCTTTATTGATAAAATCTGCTGTTTGACATTTTGCTTAATTCAATTTATTATAGGTACTCTCATTATAAACATTAATTAATTCTACCGTATTAATAATATTCCTAATTTTATTAAAACTTTTACTAATGTAATCTATTCAATATTTTGGCTGAATTTGGTTGTAGTGAACATTTTGAGTTCGGGTTGAGTTAAGAATTGATTTTACTCGTAATATGATTATATTTGGGTCCCAGATCAAAGTTAACTAATCTTTTAATCTAATCCCTAATCTTAACATTGCTGTTGATATCATAATTATACAAATTTTGAATTAATTTGAACTTCATTACATAAACGTAGTTTTTAAAAATCAAATTTCAAAACCTAAAATTTGTAAAAATTCAAGTCTAACTTGAAAACGAGTATTGTTTAAATGGTGAAAAATAATGTCAATGTTAATAAAACTTAATTAATATCTCAATCCGAAAGAATCAAGAACAGACCTCCTTAAAATTTATACACAACACTGATAGATATCTAAATTCTATAATTACGATCTACCATGGCTACCGATTACCCTCTAGATAATTTATGGTGTAATCAATTCCTAAGGGGTATAGACTGCAATGATGAACAATCCAAAAAAATAATAACTAAATATTAAATACTGGAGAACCTTGCTAAATTTATACCTCAACGCATTTACGGTTTTATTTTAAATAACGGGATGCAGGCAAAATATTACAAATAAATATTATTTTTATTTTTTAAAATCTTTTTTTGTTGGTAAAAGCTTAAATTTTCTGAATCCATTTGTAACAGATCTTTTTATACTTGGCCCCGTTTTATGAATTTTAAAAATATCTTCGTTAGAAATTTGAAATTTATATTTAATTTTTAATATTTTATATAAAAATCAGATTTTTTTAAAATTAATGAAGTTTTTCAAATGAAGATCTTCTATGTTTCTTATTATTCCACTAAATAATGGTGGGGCAAACCGTATTTCGCACCCTATAGAATTAACCGACACACATTCGCCGTACTAAAAAAACAACTTTACATTTGAATATTACATACCCACATTAAAATCGTTTTCCGTAACCGATATCACAACTTTATCTTTAATATGCTTTTTATTTATATATAAAAAAATATATATATTTTTTTATTTTCATAAAGATTTCAAATACTTATCTTCCAAAATTTTACTCAATGATTGGCTTTCTATTGCTTTCACTCAGTCTCTGAATCCTGATAAATAAGAGTGTTTATCATGAAACTTGGTGTAATATTTAAATTATGCGATTTTAGCATGATTTCGTTAAAATTCCTAAAGCTCCGTTTTTGATAATATCGTCAAGAGACAATTTGCATTGTTGATAAAATTATGTACAGAAAAATTTTAAAAACTGATTGGCTTTTAATAAGGATTAGCAACGTTTTATTATTTGATTTCTTTTTAATTTTCGAAATTATTCCACAAACATAATTGGAGATGTAATACTTTTTTTTACAAAATAAATCAAAACAATAAACTTTTAAATTTTTTAATAATTTAAAACTAACCTTGTTACACCTTGATCCCTGCCAGCCTTTATTAAACTGTGATTGAATCATTAGACCCTCTGGTGAAATATCTAATGAATTTGTTGCATCATATGCATTTAGTTTCCATCCTATAAACTTATTAGGAACCTCGTTTGTTTCACCAGCTTGGCATACAGGAATCCAAGTTTCGGAATCTGATGGTGGATATGCAAAAGGTGAATTTCCAAAATTACATTCAACTCGACCATCTTTGACACTTAGTGTTGGAAACATTGGTTCCTTGCGGAACTGTTCCGGAATTTTATATGCGACATTCATAGATTTCCCATTGTTATACCAGACCAATTCACCACTGTTAAGATTTATTCGGCATCCAATATAGTCTCCAACGTTTATACCACTTCCATATTCTTTAGTTTTGTTATCGTGCATTGCAATTCCGTTGACGTTATCACCCCAACCTTTTCCATTTTCATCACAACCATAACCATACCCATTTTCATCAGTACCAAGTCTTAAATTACCATCATTTGTGGCCCAACCTATTCTTGCAAACCCATCTTCAAGCACCCTTGCTTCATAGAAATATTCACCAGGTGTTTTAACACCTTTGTTAGAACGACATCCCTAAAATTAACGAATCAAAGTAAAAAACTATATCATTATGAATATTACATAACCTAATTAAATCAAATAATTTTCATGCGATTATAAATAATAATTCGTGCTGTGGTAATTTTAAATTTTTTTCTAAAAAATATTTTTCATTGTTCGTAATTTGAAAGAAATTTGAAGCAATCTGAAAGAATTTTAAATACTTTTGGAATCGATTTAATTAAAATTAATCAATTAACTTACTAATAATAAATCAATTTTTATTGTAAATTTTAAAAAATTAAAAGAAAACATTTTCTTTGTTATCAAAATATTAAATATAAAAATGTTCATTAATTTAAATAATTATATTATAAAAAGGAATTTTAAAAATAAAAAAAACTGGTTTAATATTGAAATATTGTCCAGTTAACAAAAATACTAAAATTAAGTTCTCATAATAAAAAGAAATAATTTAAATTTTTTACTTCATTAAGCATTGTAAAAAATATTTCTAAGATTGAAATAGTTTGACAGATGTTACAAATATTATAAAATTTATTTAAAACAATCGCATAAACTAAGGATAAAGCATTCATCTCATTTATACATATTTTTAGATATTTGTCTACAAATAAATGACTCAATAAATTGTTTTGAATGAAATTAATATTAATGCCGTTTTAGAAATTTACATAAAACTTAAATAAATAATCTAAAATGGCATTGACAATTAAAAAACGTATATGATTATTTTAGGTTTCAATTTAGAATCGATTTACTCAAAGATAAATAATAATTCTTAATTTAATAGGGAGTGATTTTAAATAATAGCATTAAAATTAAAAGTCATTGATTTTTAAAATAAGTGTTATTATAAGAAACAAGGTTCGAAAGTAATACCATAAATTTAATTAAATATCAAAACAGAAATTTCCAAATCCAAGTGGTATTTTTAACTATAAGTATTTAAAAAAGAATTAGTTGAGATAAAATCATTAACGAAATATTAAATTCCTTTATGAATCAATAAAATTAATCAAAATAAAATCAAATAAGAATTAATGAAATTTGAATAATATATTTATTTATAAAAATATATTTTTAAATTATTGATTAAAAATGAAAAGTAATTTACTTGCCATCCTGCCCCATGTTGAGATGCGATGTCCAGACCTTTGTCGTCCATACCAAGACTCAGAGTACAATCTGCTGGCGACATTCTCCATTGAAGATGAGGTAATGTTGGACGTTCATTTAAACTTAGTGGTATTTTTTGTGATTGTTGATAATTAGTTGTGCTTGATTTTCTTTGTGCTTTTGGAGAATATTGCGTAGAATGATTGGTATTCATCACTAATGAAGAACTAGTAGTACCTGCTGCAAAACATTAAACCAGTTATTTAGCATGAAAAATCTGACATTTAACATTCTTTATTTTTTAATTTTAGTATATCCATTAAAATATTTTAATAATATGAAACAAAACTAATCCTAAATATTTATACTTCTGACATTTCCTGTAGCTGAATTTAGATTTCAGTGTTAGAAAACTTTTTTGAAAAATCTTCTAAATTTGAAAGTATCACAACTAATGAAAATTTCTGAATCTTATTAATTCAAAGGATTAAAAATTATCAGAAATGTCAAAAAATAAATCAAGCAAATTAAAGTTTCTTATTGCTGGGAAACATTTTTCAAAACATTTATTAAGAAATCTTGAATAAGACATTGAAATATAGAAATTAGACCAAAAATGACTTCAAATTCCAATAATATCCAATTGCACTAAATTCACTTCTCATTTTTCTAAAAAATACGGACGAATCTTCAACAAAGTCTTAGCAAATATCCTTTATAAGATGATTTATAAACAAATTTTTCTTTTATCAAAACGTACTTTTATTTTAATGGGAAAATATTGCAAATGATTGACAAACGATAGGAAACTGTGACAGTCTTTGAATTTCCATAGATAATAATCAAAATAAGTTTATTTTTGAAATAATTATTGGACTAACTACTTCATTTTAGTCCACAGTTCTAAAGCTCCCGGATTAAATAATATTAATCAATGTTTGTCAGCTTCACTTCATAGTTTAATTATTTCTGATTACAGGAAAGCAGGGAAAGTATATATAAATTATAAATTACCATCGACTCAAACGAAAAAATCCTTAATCTTTCTCAATTCAGATATATATTTACATAAATTTAAATTCGTAATGTTTATAAGATAATAAATCCCGATTATACTTTATATATAATATCGGAATAAAACATAAATTTACCATCTTTAGTGATTGTTCCATTTTTCATGGGTAACGTGTACCAACCTAAAAATATGAAACTTAAGAATTCTTTTAAGATAATAGTAATGAAATCGAAGATTAATAATGATTGGGATATAAGCAAAGGTTTTTTTAAATGATTTTAATGTTTCTAATTCAAAAAACTACCATCGTCAGTTTGTTCTTTTCTCGCAGGTGGCAATCGTTTAATTTTAGAACCGGCTGGTTTGTCATAATTGAATTTCCCACCCATTGTTGGAGAAGCTGATGTTGGTGTTTTATAATATTTTCTTGTGTGAAAACCTGGTTGCAGATTTGGTTTTTTCGGAATTCCGAATTCAATCATTCTATTTTAAAATAATTCAGAATCTGTTTGTATGATATTGATTATTGGATGACGCAGTAACTCTTTTTTGTTATTATACAAATAAAATAATTTTTAATATTTCATGTCATCACGAAATTTGATATTTACAGCAGCCTTGAAAATAATACTCTTACATAAATGAATATAAAATTCTCTTTTGAACATTTCCAACTTCAGGAGCATTACATTAATTATTCTCACAAAAAAAATTTGGTTTAAAATTAACAAAATAAATACTTATCATAATTGAAATATAAAGTTTAATATTAATTATTAAATTTCGTGATAAAATATATTCATAATATATAAATAATTAAAAAAGCCTCTTATTATTAATCTTAACACTTAATTTTCCAAAAGAATATCAATTTTTATCACAATTGAATTTCTAAGTTTATCGTAAACGATAAAAACCATTCCCCGAAACCAATAAGATTTTTACATATTTTGAAAACCATAGAAAATTTTATATTATGAAATATCTTTCTACCTCACAGTTGACCTAGTTTAACTGATGAGAATTTTAAATCAACTTTTTTTTCGTAGACAATAATATTTCTGCCAAATCCAATTTTATATTTTGGATATCAAACAATTAGTGACTAAGAGAAGGCAGTCTGTTAATTATTATATGAATTACTCAAATTTCGTTTTTAGATAAATTTAGTATTTTCTAACCTTTTAAAGATTTTGTATTTTTACTTTAATATTTATATTTATATTTTCAAAGGATTTTCCGAATCAATAATTCGATTGAAAACAAAATATTAGCCGGGAGTGTAATAAAAGTGGCTTAGTAATTATATTACCTTGTCTACAAACATATTGCACCAGCATATATTTCATTTATTATGAATTATTAATTTATTAAAAATATTTAACTTAAGATAAAAACAATATATTAATAATAAAACAATTTTTTCCTAAAAATTTTAATTTCATGCTTATTTTACGAAATAGTTAAATTTAATAAAATTATGTTACATATATTCTAATGAAATCAACAAAAATTAAACTCCTTGCAATTTTTATTTATTATTAATATTTATTTAATTATTATTACTATAATTATTTTTTTATAATTTTTATTAATAATATTTAATTCATCAATGCATTTTAAATGTCAGCAGACCATACATTTATATAAAAAATAAATATAAATAAAACATTTTTAAATAAAATTATTTTTGCAAGACTGTTAAAAAATTGATTTTTTAATTCTTTGATTGCACTTACCTGTAGTACTCTAATATAAAAAATTAATTTTCTCCGGTAATTATCGGAAAATAATTTTCTTTTAGTATAAAGAAGTTCAAAGAAGACAAAGGTATATTTCTTTAGATCTCTGTTTTCAACAGGTCACACAAATTTTCCATACTGTTTAAAATGTGATATATTATTAAATAACATTTATTTAAAAACCAATTGAATATCAATTTTGTGTATTGTATGAAAGTATTTAATCAGCGTGTCTTCATGAATTACATTTATAAAGATTTTAAATGAATTTAAAAATTTCTAAGTTTTGTATTGCATCGGAAAGTCTTTAATAATCCAATTGTCGTAAAAATCCAAAACAAACTTCTTAAAGTCTGAAATAAATTAGAATAATTGAATTTTAAATATCTTAACTTTGGTGGAACAAACTACTTAAATATTTTGAGTGATAAAATCAATTTCTAACTTCTAAATTACCAATTAGATAAAATTTATCAAACTGATAATAAATAAAAGTTAATAATAAATGTTAAGATCTGTGTAAATGTCACTATCAACAAAACTTCATTAATGTCGTTTCTAATTCAATGAGAATTCAACATATATTTTTGACTATTGGTGTCAGTTTTTTATTTCTCCAATAAATCCTTTGTCACACGTGTTTCTTAACTTTATTCAAATTCATGGACATTTCATAATAAACCTCTCCGAAGAAAAATATTTTGCTTTTATTATTTTTTATAATATAATCAAAGAACACTTAACCAACTTTTGGAAATCTAAAATATAGCGCGACAAAATTTTTTTCCGCACCCTAAAATTTTTGTCAACTTACAAAAATAATTTTTAGTTTTTAAAGTTTCTTATCATGCACGAAGATATATGCAGCTCTTATGCTAATTTTGGTATATTTAAATCAATAATTTCAATTTAAAATGATTTTTTTAAATAATTCAAATATTTTATTGACTTAAATTTATTCTTGCTCCCATTTCAAACTAAATTTATTAAATAATTATGGTTGATGTGGCTGAAGCTTACAAAGATATGGGTAAAATCTTCAGGTGTGTAAAATAAACTCTAAAGGTATGCAAGAGTTCCATCCAATATTATTTCAAGAATATTGAAAGGAAAAAAAAGTGTGGGCTGAAATAAAAACTTTATGACGGAACAAAGTGTTAATTATCAGAAAACACGCAATAAGGCATCCAGTCTCGAACATATAAAAAACAATTTAGATTTAAATTTTGTAAAAAAATCAATTTGATGTGCTTTAATGAGCTGTGAGATCATCCGATTACAAAATATGAAAGTAAAGCCAAAACTCAAGCCGCAACGCAAAAACTAATTGTGTTATCTTTTAAAAAAATTACCTGAAAAAATAATGATGATCGACAATTGCTTTGTAAGATCGTTTTGTTAATTTAATATCTGAACATTTGAATATCAGTTCCTTTTTAGAATCTGTTTTATTAACACCTCGCACTGTGATTATCAGTCTCTTTTTCTTGTAACTCACTTGAATTAATCGCGCCCACGAAAAACGAATTATTCTTATTTTTTGCTTGTAGAGAACAATTCCCCCATAATAAACTCCAATTAATATTTCTTCTCCATCTGAGTTCTAGAAATAGGTATGAAACTCACGATAACAAAAAATATGTGTTGAGAAGATTAAAAATAACGAATAGAGAATATTAAATATCGACACTCACGTTATAATATTTTCACATGTTATTTGAAAATAGCTCAAAATCGACTCTCATAAATTAGAAATAAAGGGAAAATATGACTGTCTCGTCATTGTAATGACTAGATAAAACATCTATTGTTTTATTTACAAATTATGTATCTATGCAGTTGAATATAACGAAAGCAAAAGGCTGAAAAATTATATATGTGTAGATAATTCTCATTCACTTAATCAACAAACCATTGGAAAATTATTGATGATATCAAGCTTGTGTTTGTTTAGGAAATAATGAGAATATTTTATGTACCATTTTTAGTTAATTATACATGATTGATATTCAAATAATTGATAAATAAGAAATCAATAGTTGATCGTGTTACTTTTCGAATCTTAATTCAACATTATTCTGATCATGAAATAAAACGAAAACCGGTACAGTTTTGTTTCGGTAAAATCTGAAAAATACTTTTAATTAATTATATTTATTATTTATTTTATTTATTTATTTCGCATTATTTACAAATAAACATTGAATAACTGACTATAGAAAATCTTTCTGAAAAGGAAAAATTTATCAATAATCAATTTCTCGGATATTAAATTTAATTTTGATTTGGTAATAACCAAAGAGAAAAGTTAAGTTTAAGCTGGTGGTTTTTACTTGGATCAAGATTAGTTTAAAAAAATGATTGTGATATAAATCAGGAAAAGAAAAGATAAAGTTTGAGTATATTTTAATCTATTAGCTGGTGTCGATTTCAAGAAATGCTAATGTTCTTAAAGCTGATTAGTTTTTGAAATTATATAATTCATCACTGATGAGATATTATTTTAATTAATAGAATGTCAGTTAGGTCTCAAATAATAAAAGTTCTGAAAAGAAATGAAGATTCAACAGTAACATATTGAAAAAAATATTTTGCACATAAAGTACGATTATGATAAATATTTATTATTAGGTCAACCGCAAAGTCCTTTCGATTTCAAATAAGAAGTTTAACAATTTTGTTAATCAAAATATAATCCCTTATGAATTATTCTTCGCTATATCACACAACTGAAAAATTCCAAGCTGATGGAAATTGTTTGACTGAAGAGAATCATCTAGTTACGTTTTGATGGCCTCAAATGAATCAAAATCTCTTCCGCTTAATTTATGTGGTGGTCGGAATAAATGATAACCACAACACACAATGTTAAGTATGATGAATGCATTATAAAGTCCAATCCATGAAAACACCGGACTACTTGCGCAAAACCAATAAAACGTGTTGTATGTCATTATTATGATGTAAAACAACGCCCTCCATTTAGTCAATTCAAGTCGTTTGGAATGGGTGGTAACCTTAAGATCTGCTAACTGAGATGAATATTCTTCAGAATTGATAGACACAGACACTAAAAAATTTTGTAAGGGAAATTTATTTTTTGTTAATGGACCTACCTTACTCCTTTCTTTTGATAATCTTATACTGAACAGATATCTTTATGATAATCTGCCTTAAGAGCAGTGTATAGGAGGAAAGAAAAGCAAACAAAAGATCACTCTACTAGTTGACGCAAACATGAGTGGCAGCAAGAAGTTTCCACTTCTGGTGATTGACGCTTCCAAAAGACCTCTTACCTTCAAGAAGAAGGAGATCCCGATCAAGTAAAAGGCGAACTTGAAGACATGGATGACAACAAAGCTTCTCGAGGAGATAGCGTGTACGGGGGACGGACTACTCAGCCAGCATGGGTGCAGAGTGATGATCTGTCTAGATAACTTTGCTGGCCAGATGAGCAACACTGAACTAGTCTTCTTCAAACCCAACACTAAAACCAACTCGAAACCAATGGATCAAAGAATCATAGAGAACCTCAAGCACCACTACAAAAAGCTCCTGTTATCCCGGAGACTTGAGCCCACGGAGAAGAGAGATGAGTTCAAAAAGACTCATCTTCAAGAGACTCATCACCGTTCGAAAAATTTGCAAACCATTTTTGATATGTTCTCTCCTTCAAGGAATCATATCCTACGACATGTATTGAAGTAATAAACCCAAGTTTGAATTCATAGAGCAAACATGCTCTAAATACATTTTTATCAATAAAAATTTTGGATTTTAAAAGTTATAAATTTTTAGAGGAAATAATCAATTCAAAGAAAATTAATAAAGACGAAATATAAAATTTCATTATAAAACCATTTTAAATTTATTTATACATACTTAATCCATTTATATCAGTAATCCACACAAACTTTATATGGTGATGTCATTATTAAGTGTCGGTTAATCAGGCATTTTATATACAGTCCCCGCCAAAAGTCTTTGGCCACCATGTAAAAAAGCCTAGCTTATCTTTTAGTTATTTATTTTTTTATTGATAAATTTTGATTAATGATTTAATAATATTTTCTAATGTCGTTAACGTTCTTTACATTTGTACTTAATAAATATTAATGACTAGAATCATATAAATGCTTGTTTCTAGAATTTTAAGAGTGACCAAAGACTTTTGGCGGGGATTGTATTTTCGAATTTGATATTAATCAAAAGATAAAAATATGAACCGAATTAAAATTAAGCTATAGAAAATTTAACGAACTCAAAGTTATAAAGTCGACTAATAGGTATTTAAAATTATGCTTATTGGTCACTACATAATAAGCATATATTTTTCTTAATCTAATCATTCCGATATAGTAGAAATGTGAAATTGCTTGTATTTTAATATTTATTAAGATTAATCTTTTCGATTTGATATCATGGAAAATAATACATTACTCGGAGGTAATGCAACGGTAAATTCATAAAATTAATGTATGAGACAAATTAAAACAATTTGTGAATTGTGAAGCTCTAAAAATAATTCTTTAATGGTGAGATATTCTAAGAATATTATTTTTGAGTTTTAAAAGTAAGTTTATAAAGTCATTATTTGAATATCCAACACTCAGGTCTCTAATGTATATGATGATAAAATAACTTAGTACCTCTAATTTATTGGAATTACAAATATTTAAAATACTACTGCCTTGGAATTCAAAGTATTCAGTTCAGTTATGATAATGAGCTATCTAATACCATAATCATAAGCTATAAATATCAATCACTAAGAGGCGAAAATCTTTTTTTCTTTTAAATCAAATTATTTTGAATAGAAATGAAGAGCCAATAACCTTTGTGAAAGATTGCATGTACATGAAAGAATATTTTCAATTTACTTTACTGATATATAATATTATTAATATATAAAATATATAAATATTCAGAATTTTTCATTTTATTATATTAACTAGATAGTTTTTGTGATACTATTACGTTTTCATATGAATCGTCTGATTACATAAAAATAGATAAAAATGAAAAAGATGTCTTTCTAACATACCAAACGCTTTCAAATGTCTTGCGACTAAAAGTGGACATTTTAGCAAGATCCCGAACGGTTTGATTTGAATTTAATCGACATTGCCATATATTACCATAAAAATGTAAAAACGTAAAAGAAAGAGGATTTTAAAGTGCAAAATAATTTATTTCTGCAGCTTTTCTCTAAATGTCAGCAGAACATTTGCAAAATTTAACTAATGAAATAGAATATTTTATATGACGCAATCTAGTAATTTTAGACTTAAGTTAAGAACATTTGTTAAACTTTTATGATAACTGCATTTTTAACATACTTACCTTGGCCTTGTGAACATCAACTCCGTATAAGGCTAACTTTCTGGTATTGTCCAGAAAATTTTTATCTGCTTCCTCAGGAGTTTGGCCTCTTGATTAAAAATAATATTAATAAAAAATTATAACTAAAAATTTACCGATGTAACTTATGTAATGCTACAACTTTTTCCATAAATTCTGTTGTCTGGAATTTTTTTAGTGCTAATGGCTGATTTTTTATGTAATCTATACCACGGTGATTTTGTGGATCATAATCTCCAGCTTCTGATTGAATTATATAAGAAGCCAAAATAATATATACATAAAATGAACATGGTAACTTTCCACACACTAGGTCTTGTCTAACTTGGAGAGTTAAATAATATCTGGTCAGGTCTTCGCTAACCATTCCTATTTCGGGTGGATAAAATTTCACTTGAAATTCAAAAATCAATCGATTGTCTAGAAAAAAATTTTTTGAATAACATAAATTAAGATAAAATATTAAAATACAGTGTGTTTCATAAAAAATGATATTATTTTAACAATAGTGCATCAAACGTGATATTATACAAAGTATATCTCAAAATACAGATCAATATATGGGATTGTTATAAATAATCATTACTCTTTCGGTTTTTTAATTTTAGATGTATACTGTAACGTGTATGAAAATTGTTAGACTTTTTTACAATTCTGGAGAAAGTCCAAGCGCAACTATGTGTCTACAAAGTCAAACATGGCCTGCGCAAAGATCCTTTCTCAATATCAACAATCACACGTCTGGTTGTCAAATTTGAAAGGATTGGCTCAGTATGTTGGCAGAAAGGTCAAGGCAGATTAAGCATCCAACATGACAGCTCTGGAGCAGTTGCCAAAGCATTGCAGCCTTTGCAGTCGTTGAACAGTATTCTAACATCATCTGTACGAGACGTATCACCCAAAACTAATATTCCGATATCACGCGTTTTCTGCTAAAGTCACATGTGAAGAAATATTGACTGTACTATCAATTTTATCATTTCGTCTTCAAAGTCCTGTGGAGGAAGAAAGTGGACTGATTGAGAATCTATTATAACATCATGTTAAATTCCCCTTTTCATTTGTTGTTATGTTATAAAAAAATATAATTGCTTGCTACTTTGACTTCTTAAAATAAGTTAAGAGTTTTGCGCTAACTATGAAACACCCTGTAAAATATTTCATAATCAGACAGATTAAAAAGTTTCAGAAATTGATCTTACGGATCTTAAATAAGTGAGATTTAAAGTTTATCTAAGAAACTAAAAAAGTAAGAATTTTCGAAAAATCACAAATGAATTTTCTGTATTACTGATTAATTTTGATAACGAAAAATGTTTATTCTTATTAATATTAAAAAGATGAAGCCTGGAAATTATTCACAGAATGAGGGAAGTAGAAATCAATATAATTAACGTTTTCTTAAAATAATATTATAATTATTTTACAGAAAAATTATAAACTGTAACATTATACAGGGTTATGCAGAAATATATAGAAAAATATTCAAAATATATCATAACAAATACACAAGTGGAAATATACATATACAAACAATAAAACATTACGGGACTAAATTCTTGTCTCGCCAAGGCTTTATGTTGCGAAAATAATCACTTAAATAGATATCGTCAAGCATGAGTACTTGGGTAATCAATTCTTTTAAATGGTCCCGATCTATAATGGTTCTCATAAAGAAAGATATTTGCAACTTAAAGCTGCTGAAAAACTCTTCGATCGGATTTAATTGAGACGAGTATGGTGGCAAAAACTTCTGGTTTGGTGTAAGTTGACTCCTGTTTCATCTTTAAAAAACCAGTTTACAATGTTAATGTACTCAATGTCCCTCGCATAAAACTGTCTAGCCTCAATGGTTTTCCTATTATTTCTCTCTTTGGGAACTCTGACTAATCGCTTTCTGGAATAAGTCATGACACGAAAATTCTTGAGACAGAATATTTTTTCTATATATTTCTGAAAAATTTTCTATATATTTCTGCATAAACCTGTAACTTGATAAAAAATAATTTTTTTTACTAATTTTTATCTCAAAATTGTTTTGTATTTAAATTAATACATTGTTTTACTAAAGTTATTTAACGATAAAGTATTTTTCAAAAAGAATAGAAAAGTAATTTTGGTAGTAGTAGATGAACTTTAGGACTAAACTATGCAAACTTTCCATTTTTTTATTAATAATATTTTTTTTTGGATTCATAAATGGTACCGACTGTTAAGAGCCACAAAAGTTGCATAATTATTATAATAAAAAAGCTTTTTCCTAAAGTTAATTATAATTAATGTTTTTTTCCCATCAAAATTGTCCAAAAATGATCGATTCTTTAGTGGAAATACTCAAGAATTAATAGGAAGTGTTCACAAAAATTTAGCATCGTACCACCGAAGCGTAAATCGAAAGGTGACTGAGTAGATTCACCCAACAGCACAAATTACAGTATTCGAAGATCCATTTGTTTTTTTAAAAGTATTCACATTCTTTTGTTTTCAGGGATTTTGGATTACAATCGGATTCTATGTAGTTTGATTGTCCTGGAGCAAACCATAATGGCCTGACTAACAATCCAAGGACTCATTTTCACTAGTAACAGTATTTTCTTTGTTTCTTGATTTCTTTTCGGTATTAATTATTTCTAACTCGTTAATAATTATTTAATAATAATAAACGAATTTTCGTTTCATTTATACCATCATTGATTTATTAATTCGCTTTGATTAAGTAACTGCTATTGTGACTATTATTTGAAACAACTTAACATGCGATTTGATGTTTGAATTATTATTATCTTGACATTTTCTATTTGCTTGAATGTTCACTGTTTGCTTATGGTTATAATCTTATTGTAATACAAATACAAATTGTAGTTTTGGTGTTCTATTGTTCTTACAGTAAAGAGACGCAATAATGAGAACGACTCGGGATTGAACGTAGATATGGATGTATGTCCACACGAGGTGCAAACCACGCTACGACCAGACTTCAAATGTTATTAGTCTCATCGACCTAAAAGTGCCATATGACGAATGCTCGAAATTTTCTGAAGGTAGAAAGAGAAACCAGAAGAAATATAAGGAACTTTCTCAACAAATGGCACTTGCAACCCGCAACAAAATCGATATCTGGACGATTAGTCTCGGGTGCCTCGGCTTCTGGAATCCAGAGAATGATAACGTACTCCGTCGACTTGGCTTCAAGGAGATGGACATTCATAGGTTATCAACCGATATGATTGCGTCTGTTATCGCGCAATCATATCATATTTACCTACAATATGTAGGATGACGGGGATAACCTAATTATTTAATAGTATCTTTATCTCTATTATTATATATACTATAGTAAGTATCACTATTATTATTATTATTATATTAATATTCATTAAATTTAGGTTTTTAATTACATAATTATAAATATTGTGTATTATTTATTTCTCGGGGTTTAGAAATATACATAATAGACTATTATTATTAATATTAAATAAGCATAACCTCAATCATTAATATTGTAATCTCGCTTCAAGTTTCAATTGGTAACCTTTAAAACTTGTAAATACTTATTTTAATAAAATTCATAATTTAGACGGAATAATTAACTAAAAAAAACCTTTAATCATAATGATAATGAAGCTCATAAAATTTTCTAACAACCTTTTTTAAAAATTAAAAACTCTCTACAATCTCGAAAATTCTTCTAACGGTTTAATTAATTGGTAATTCTCAAATACAACTATA
>JBBMKC010194375.1:0-14949 GCA_037834085.1 Bipalium vagum | reverse complement strand
TTAACAATAAAGGCGAATACATAACTGATTGATTTTTATGTAATGTACATATGTTATAAATAAAAATTTTGCATTTTGAAAACGGCACGAATTTATTAGACAACCTAATAGTTACACAAATTCAGTGAAAAAACGAAAAAATTAGTTTTGTTTTAAGCTCTCTAAAAGTGGCACCGAAACTTTTCAGATGATTAAAAATAATGAATATCAAGATGTTGATTAACAAAAATGTTATTGGTATTCTAAATTTCAGGATGAAAGAAAGAATATTCAGTACGATCCTGGTATGGGTAATCCTGTGAGAAAATGATCTGAAAAAAATGTAAAAATGTTATGTGGTAGTCGTAGAAAAACTTAACGTGCAATGTTGGAAAAACTGAATTTTAACAGAAAAACCAATGGACAGACTTTCATTAAAATTCATTGAAAAGAATGCAAATGCTTATGAAAACATAATTTTTTCAGTAGAAGCTACAGAAAAAGCATCACAATTAAAAATAGACTTCAAATCATCAAAGAAGGAAAAAGTATGCTCGTAGAGGAACCTAATAAGACAGTCAACAATGTTACAAATTGAGCATTATTAACAATATTTCTGAATATATTTATATATATGTGAACTTATTCCACAACCCAATAATAATAATTTTTAAAAAAATATTTTTTTTTCATTCGTCAAATTTATTTAACTGGTTTCTTATTCTTTTTAGTAAACTTGTGCTCGACAAGGGTTTTCTTCAGGACTAGATATTAATTTGTTGTTCGCTCGGATAATCGATAAAATTTATTTCCTTTCAGTTTTAAGGAGCGCTGATTCTCCATATTTAACCTGAGAATTACTGCCTGCCATCATTACGCGGCAGTTGTTCTTTAATGCCCGAATGTGGAATGAGAGAAATGAACTCTCAATTGTGAAAGATCTCTGATTGGTTGTCGTTTACCAGAGTGATGAAGCTCAGAAGAAAAGATTTATAAATCAGTAAATTGGTGAGAAATTTTTGTATTGTGATCGATCATAGATCCCAGTCTGTCTTTAAGTTGTCTACTCATATTCCCAAATTTAATGACGTCTAGCTAGCAACAAATGGCCTGATAAAGGATAGTTGTTGACACATGAACCCTATGACACCCTAATAGTTGAGAATATTCCATTTATTTTTATTTTTCTCCTCATTTTTATCGCCATTCTTTGTTGATCATATAATTTCGTGATATTTTTTTTTAATATTTGATTACAGATTATTCAGCTGAGTTATTATTTGGTGTATCGTGAGGTAGATAAGTGGAGGGAATCGGATAATACAATTTGGTTAATGTGCAATGTTAGAACGTTTCAGACACTGAAGTTTATAGTTTGTTTCACAATATGGTCAATCCAAAATAATGAAACAATTTTTGTAAACAGTATTTTTTTTATTATTGCCATTTCACCAATTAATTTAAGAATGATTTATCTGCATAATTATTTCAGATTTTTAGACATTTCCTATAAAAATGGTGATTAACTTTGTGATTAATCTGAATCTTCTCAAATCTCTAAAAATACAGAATAATTTGATGAATATACTTTATTGGAAATCAAGGACAATTAATTAAAGTAATTAAAATTAATTACTCCATTGTCACGTAAATCAATCAGTGAATCAATCATTAAGTAATATTTTCCCCTTTATTTTGTTGGAAAGCTTATTGAAACGGAAAAAAGATTTTATAAAAATTTTTTACAAATGATAAATTATCAATTCTAAAAACCGAGGTTAACTTCGAAATTTATTATCAACGGGTTCATTATTTTTTATTTCCTTTTGCTAATAGTTTCTAATCAGCATTTTAAATTCTTTTTACTGAACATTATATAATATTTTTGTATGGGAACAATTGAGAAGTGAGCAAAGCTTATGTTGGTTAGAAAATAAATTCGTAGAGCTTTTGCACAATTATATTCAATGATCAAAATGAAATGAAATTATAGAATAAATATGATTATATTTTCACATTTTGAAAGACCTTGTTTAAACTCAATCGATTAGTTAATTATCTAATCATATTTCTGAGTGAAAGAAAACAAAGTCTATTTTGGGTATATCATGCTTTTCCTTTTCTGAAAAGGAAAAAAATTAAAAACACCATGAAAATTCGTTCCTTTTACGGAGTAATTGCAGTAGCTCAAACCCCAATGTGTAAAGAGTTTGTACTGTTCACAAAAGGAATTTTCAAAAAAGTGGCAAATGCTTTTCTGTTGGACATGTTTTAGTTGAGGATAATGCAATTAAATTAATCGTTGAAAATGAATCTCATTATAAAACAAGAGATATTGCAGAAAAAATGAAATAGAAACATGTTTCAACCTTTAAATGTTTTGATGAAGTTGACATAGTTGGTTAGATAAGGATAAGATTAAAACAGCATTTGGTGAAGTCTGATCGCATTGAATTTCAAAATATAAATGTAGAAGCTATTGTCATCTTGACAAAAAAACTAAGTTTGTCATATTTACAAAAGTCGATGGTTCCCTATTAGTATTTTATATTTAAATTTTGATAGCTTTTGGTTTCTAAACCAAATTCCTAAAAATAATAATAGTTGTATTATCTTGATAGCGTTTTTATAAGGCTTCTTAGTGCACGTAAGATAATTTTTTCTCATTATTTCCATATAATTTTTAAAAAATAATTTTTAAATTTAAAATTTCATAAAATATTTTCAAATCATGTAACAATAAATATTATATTAAGGGAAGATCAAATGACACATATGATTATCATTTTTATAGTATAATTATTTATAATTTATTTAAAAAACAATAATTATATTTATTTCATTTCATTAAAATTAAATTGCTAATATATTAAAGATCATATTTATTAATAATTTATGCCTTTTATTTTTGTTTTAAAACATGGTTTCGAAAAATTTAAATATTTAAACTAAATTACTCAAAATTCTTAACACTGATAGTGCGGCTGCATTTTAGAAAACCAGAATTAAAATGTAGATAAAATTTATTTTATATTATAAAAAAATAAAGGTAAAAATATAACAACAAGCAAAAATCTTTTTCGTACAATTTTGAAAATATCACAGAGATTTTTCAAAAACCTGACGAATCTTTTCTACAGTATGTTTCAACAATGTTAGAAAATCAATTTAGGATTGCCGTTAAGTAATTATCAAAAATTTTGAAAATCAAATAATTATTCAAAAAATTCGCCTTTAATACCAATTACTGGTTCAACACGGTTCCTGAAATCCTTGCATGCGGTGATCAGTTAGTCGTTGTTAGCACCATTTTTAGCAGCCAGTATTGACTCATTGGTATTATGAGAATATTTGTGAGATTGAAATAGTTTAAAGGATTTAATTCTGGTAAACTAGATGACCATAAGTTGGGAGTGACATGATAGTGAAAATTATAACTTACTTATTGTTGTGTTTTGGTTGATAAATGATAGGGAGCTGAAACCTGTTAAAACAAAAAAAGTCTTCCATAAGCCATTTTAGGGTATCTATCCAGGTCTTCAGACCACTGATAAAAAAGATGCACTAATTCTAGGTCTCTTTGTTAAGGTATACAAAGGCAAAACATGTCTTCATTGCTCACAACACCCATGACCATTACAGATGATGAAAATTTGGTGCCCATCAAAGTAGTAGCTTGAGAAGGACTAGAAAAAAACCATCTATCGTTCCTACTATTACCTTTTTGATCCTGAGTTAAATTCTTTACATCGGAAAAAATAATAAAATGTTTAGATGAT
This sequence comes from Bipalium vagum, assembly GCA_037834085.1. NCBI lineage: Eukaryota > Metazoa > Platyhelminthes > Tricladida > Geoplanidae > Bipalium > Bipalium vagum. Next base: position 11,191 of record JBBMKC010194375.1, on the reverse strand, counting down.
CCTGAATGATTCATTTTGCTCAACAGACGCTTTTATCGACATAGGCAGTTTTTTTGTTTCCATGTGACATTAATTGACTTCTTTTCCTGCTGTAGGATTTGCATTTTAAGTTAATGTGTACCATTGTTGATACAGAATTCGACAGTTTTTCGGCAATGTTTACGAAATGTCACCAATCACACTCTGGACTTGCTGAACAAAATTAACATCTCTGATATCTTAAATTACTGATGCTTCCAGTATATATCTTTCTATTATTTTTAAAATAATAAAAAAACATAAAAATTTTGTATAAGTGTTATATTAAGATCAAAGTTTATTTTAAGGCTGAAAATCAAAATAAAATCTTAAATTTAGACAGGCATTAAAATGGTATTGGAAAATAAAACACCGAAAATGATTTTAAGATGACAACTAATAAATAAATATTTGTTTTAATTAAAACCCAGTTCTAACAAAACTTTTTAAATGTCAAAATCAAAGCTTTTTTTTCAAAAATAAAATAGATTTATTTAACAATGACAAAATTAAACAAATGTTCGTTTACAAATGATTTGTCATTTTATCAAAAATATTAGTCAATTTTCTTAAATCATTTTCTTAAGAATCATTTGATGTTATTATGTCAATTATGTCTGGAAAAGCAAAAATAGTTGTATAATAAATTTTAAGAACAGAAAAATTATAATATTTTCTTACAAAAATATTATGTTCTCATTCATTAGGAGGAAGGAAATATCAATTTTATCTATTTCAAAATTAAATTTATTTTATGGTTTAATATTAAAGGTAAAGAGGTTGGGAAAATCACAATTTTTACTTTTAAAACCGTATCGAAAAGTAAACATTTTTTCTTTACTTTTAATTATTTCTTGTTATAAAAATAGATTTTTTAACCATTTTAGAAATTAATTTTACTTCTGTCTTTATCGACAAAATATATTTCAAAAACGAAATCTAAAAAATGTTAAAGTCAATTTTTTATGTTCCTGATATGACACTTTTTCTTTATTTGGTAAATGAGCTTATTTTAACTGGCCTGTTTGTTTATTTAAGCTTTCTTAAGGTTTTAATAATATCAATACGCGTCATGTATACTCTGATATTTTTTTATCAATTCAATAATATGATTTTGTGGTTTAGACAGATTATGACTGAAAGACGTAAGAATTTAAGACTCAAACTATAAACAGAAGTGTTACTATCATAATTAGACGTAGTAACGTGTGCTATTATGCTTTTGACTCCTTACTTTTTATATAACATTGTGTACGTAACTCCACTCAATCCTATCGAATCAAAACACCCACAATAATACTATATCTGCACGCTAAGAACTGAATCAAAACTTCTTCAATAAAACTTTATTGACCATAAACAATCACAAAATCAATCACCACGAGAAATCTCAAAATACGTCCAATAAATAATAATAAAATAAGTACACTTCTATTAATGAGGTGAAAGAATAAGAGAATCATAAAAAGAGAAGTTCATGAGAAGTAACATCAGAAATAAGCACAAGCAAAAATAATAAACGGTATCACCAAGAGCGATAAGGTGTTCTCGGGTCGTCCTCTAGGTCCTTCTCAGGTCACCTAGGGGTTCCCAAGCTCGCTGGGTCCCCTTGTAAAATCCTTTTGCGAAGCCATATTTACTGGAAAATACCTTTATATCCTTTCGTCGGTTCGTAGTCTTTGTGAATTCGCAGTTTCATGATAGATGATCCCTTGAATTATCGTTCTCTATTCTGACGTATTCTGTTCTGATGTCCTAGCATTTTTGAGCAAATTTTCGGGAATAGCCGTCTCTTTATATAGTCGTACAGATTAGTCTACGATCACCAATCTCTACGCTTCGAGACGGCTATTTCCATTCTTCGCTATCCAAGTCCATTATATCTAACCAGTCTCTTTTAGTTCTTACCTCTTCTTGCATCCTTTCTAATATTGGTTTGAAATCTACTTTCATTGTGTCTATCTTCTTCTCAGGTCTCAACCTTCGTCCCATATCCTTACTGCCTAGCTGCTCAGATGGGTAGTTCCTCTGTTTCTGAATTTCTTTCCCTGTGGCTACTAGCTCTTTTGTCAGATCATCTATGCATCTATCTCTGAGTACTATCCATACCTTCAGCATAAATGACACGTTCCACTGCAGTGCAAAGGATCCTCACCGACCTACCATCTTCCGGTTGGCGAAATATTGGACCAACATGTGCAGTGATACTGTCCCATCTCTTCTTGGACTTATAAGTCCATCTGTTTTCACTACGGGCAGTGTCGCTAGATCCCAGTAGCCTCTGATCCAACTACGGTCCACTCTGATGGTTTCAAGCGCCTTCTTCACATCATAGCCTACTACACTTTTCCCTCTAATAACTTCATCAACTTCTTCTTCGCTTCTAGCTCATCCTCTTGGCCTTCTACCATTTCAGCTACTATGCCGTGATCACATTCTTGATAATCCGTCACCTGTGCTCGCGGAGTTATCAATGCTCGGTAGGCAAAATTCCCATGAGTATTCCCAAAAAAGCACAAAAAAAAGCACAAAAAAGCACAAAAAAGCACAATAAACGATGATCCTGATTTTCAAGTGCTTATTAATGCCAAATCTGTTGATGTCACCTTCTCCACGGTATAAGCACCTTTAAACGTTCTTTTCAGTTTCGGCGTTTTCCCCCTAATCGGCTCTGGTGTTTCGACCATCACTTTGTCACCAACTCTGAAATTGTGTTCTTTTGCCGATTTTTCATAACGCTGCTTGTACTCTTGTCCATATTTTATATTGAGTCCTACCTTTTCCCACGCTTTCTGCAGTCTCTCTTGCATCACAATCTTATAATCCTCCTCTTCCAAATATTGTGTTGTTGGTTTGACATAGTCCAAATCAATTGACATATTATTAATTCTGAGATACATCAGGTAAAATGGCGTCTCCCCCGTTGCTGGATGTACTGCGTTACGATATGCATATAAGCACGATGGAATGTGCAAATCTCAATCCGTTTGTTGTTTATTTGTGTACGATGACAACATTTTGAGAAGAGTTCCATTGAATCTCTCTACTAACCCATCCGTCTGCGGTCTATAAGTTGACGTATTAAGTTTCAAAATCGCAAATAGCACACATATCTCCTTGATCAAGTCGGTAAATGTTTACTTTAGTTGAAATGAAATATTTTAATTTTTGTTGTTGATATTTATGTTAGTTTTTAAAAATAAAAATTTATAATAAAAAATTTTCTTTGCGGAAAACAGTTTTTCACAAAAAAAACTTAATTTAAAAATTATTATTTTTTGCTTATATACACCAGTTTAATATATTTCTAGGTAAATATAACAACTCTCATAAAATTAGTGCCTTTGTCCGTCAATAATTTCCTTGGTGCGCCGTACCTAAGAATGATTTCTTCCACAAAGATTTTGGCTATGGTTGCTGTTTTTTGATTCTTCATTGGGTACGCTTCTGGCGACTTAGTAAAGTAGTCACATAAAACAATAAGAAATTTGTTTCCCAATTTGTTGCCCCACGACATCCATTGCTACCATTTCCATAGGTGCTACAGGAGTTGTAATTGGTTTAGTGGTACTCTTGTTCTTGCTCCTGTTCCTCTTCGGTTTTGACAATTTTTACACGACTGACACCAATTTCTAATGTCGTGTTTCATTTTTGGCCAAAAATATTTTCTCGAAATTCTCGAAAATGTTTTTCTAGCTGACAGGTGACCTCCAAGTGCTCCATCATGGTATTGCATCATCAACGAATTTCTATCTTTGCACGGTACCGCGTAGTACTGATCTTCACCTCTGTGCAAAATATAATACTCCCTTCTTTATTTTAAATTTGTATTTTAACTGTTCCAAGTTTTTTACCCAATCTTCCGGAAAATTTCCTTCCATACATCCCTTGATGAATTCAATTTCATCATCAGCTTTCTGATCGTCTTCTTGTGAATCAATCTTATTTACTCTTCTGATCACTGCCAATACGGTTTCATCTTCTTCAGTGAACTACGCATCCTCTTGTGATAATTCCTCTTGTCTCATTCTCGATAAAGTGTCTGCGTTGGCATTGGCTCTCCCCTTCCGATATCGAATCTCGATATCATACTCTTGTAGTATTAATGTCCATCTGATCAATCTACTAGCGATATCTCTATTCTTTAGTAACCACTGTAATGGACTGAAATCAGTGAATAAAATAGTTTTACGTCCCCTCAAATAGTGCCTGAATTTCTTCACCGCAAAAACTATCGCCAATGCTTCTTTATCGATCGTCGCATAATTCATTTCGTGCTTTTTCAATCTTCTACTAGCGTACGCTATTACGTGATCTTTTTCTCCCTCTACCTATTGAGCTAACACTGCTTCAAACGCATATCCACTAGCGTCCGTCCTTAATATAATTGGCTTTGTCATATATGTGTATCTCAATACTGGCTCTCGAATTAACTGTTCCTTTAATTGTTTAACTTTCCTTACGTTTTCGGATCTGTTCTAATTTCTGAACCTGATATTATGTGACCCACATATTTGACTTCGCTCTTTGACCATTTGCATTTAGTAGGTTTTACCTTCAGACCTGCCACTTTCAATCTTTGCAACACTGCTGCTGTGTCCTTAATCTGTTCATCACCATTGATAGAAAATATTGAAACGTTGCTGGAGCTCCTGTCAATCCAAACGACATCTTGTTGTACTGATACAAACCCATGCTCGTTACGAACGCCGTAATTTCTTTGCTGCCTACATCCATAGCAACTTGATTATAACCCTTCTGAAGATCCATCACTGTGAATATTGTCGACCTCTTGATCTTGTCGAACATCATCTCAATCACTGGAATTAGATATGTATCCTTTCTCATAATTTCATTTACTTTTCTGGAATCAATAAACATTCTTATTGAGCCATTTTTCTTTTTCACCATTACGACAGGTGATGCCCAAGGCGACGAACTCGGTTCAATTGTCCCTATTTCCAACACATATTTTATCTGTTGACCAATTTCCTCTTCCAAAGCATATGGTTGACGATATACTCTTTGCTTGATTGGAGTTGACTCCGTAAGAATAATTTTATGTTTTAGAATTTGAGTACAACCAAAATCGTTATCATTTTTAACAAATTAAATTGTCAAATTCTGACGTAATCACTATCGGTTTATACCTTTTTATTGCACTGGGTTTCAAAACGTTGATCGCATCTGCATATGGCTCATCCGTTAATGGTTGTAGTTGGCCAATTCTCATGTTTGAATACAACTGTTTCTCCTTAACGTCAAAGTTCACGACCCTTATCGGTATCCTTCCATCTCGGATTTGCACTGCTTCATCCACAGCTCCATGTAGCCATCTCAATTCGATGCTGAGTGTGAAATGCATTGCCACTTTACTTTGTATTCCCGCTGTCACGAAGCAAACTGTTTCTGCTCTTGATGGTAGTAATACATTTTCATTTAAAATTATGTCGTCCACGACTCGTCTTCTGCCTCTACTACCTTGAACAGGTATCAAATTGCCGGTAACCAAATCAAACGCTACGCCTTGCAACTGTGATAAAATATCCATTCCGATCAATCCATCGTATGGACAGTTGGCCATTACCCTCAGACCCTGCTCTATTCTGTGACCACCTAGTTCCACTACGCATAATACTTTTCCCACAAACTCAAAATTCTGACCTGTTACTGTTTGAGCTCCTGATGCTGGTTGCATCCTATTTCTTTCTCGCTCCGTTAAAACATTATTATTAATAATCGATACTGTTTCCCCTAAATCTATTAATGCTGATAACACTCGGCCATTGATCTTTACTTCTATCACGCTTTTATCATCGGCCCTATGCTTTCTTTGGTCATTTCTTCTCAGCATATTCACGCAAAGTTTATATACGGGGATGCCTAATCTGGCTACTTCCCCTTCATCCAATTCTTGTTCGGGTAACTTTTCCCCTGAAAAACCAGTTTCTTCGCCCGGTTTCTCGTCATACACGAAGGAATCTAATGCTGGATATATCTGTGCCCGCAATCCTGTTAACGATGTGTATCTTATTGGTACCATTGGTGTATTTCGATTAATTTTTAAATGATCTCCCTCCGCGGGTGCTGTTGGTGCTATCTTTTTTTTCTCGTTTTCAATTTCCTGGCTTAACTAGGGAAAAATCCTGATTTTCCTTCATTACTACTGGACGAACTACCTCTCTCCCCCATCACCTGAACTTCATCACCAGGCTTGTCTTGCCTTCTTTCCTAAAAAACCCGCTTGAGTTTCGTTAGTTCCCTTCCATGGTGATGGATGATTACAAATTTTGCTAAAAACGGTAAACAATCCGTAATTAGTCGCCAAGTAAATCCGATTGTTCGGTATAGCGTATATACTGACATAATCTGTGATAACCCTCATTTTACCAACATAAAAATTGTATACATCCCGATTATTCCAGCCATGATGTTTCCAAAACCCGTGAATCGTCCCCATGTCTTTTCCAGCAATTTCATCGCTGCCTTTTTTTATAGTGGTCTAGACTCAACAAAACTTCGTAATTTCTCTTATCAGCTGATCCTCCGTTTCCTTGCATCACCACATCTACCGAGTGCGTCAAAACCCTTTCTCTTCTCTCAGGAAACATCATTTTCCTGCGCGCCTCTTCTATATCTTGGGTTGTATAGATTCCTCCGGATGCCATTTCATCCAAATCTTCTTATTTTCACATGAAATTTATTTGAAGATTGGAGATATTCTTCAATTTATTCTTAAAATTAATCAAACAATAAGATTTAGATTTTCAACGTGATAATTAAGCGGAATTGATCATAAACTTGCTGATTTAATCACGGTTGATAAGAACTTTCACAAAATACTTATTAATATTAATAATCAGTTGCAATTAATTTTGAAGTGGTTCCTAGATTTTTTATTTAAATAAAAGACTGTCAAATTATCATTGTATGAATTGACAAAAATTTTTTTTAGCTTAGTTCGATAATTCACCTCCAATAAAAGTGTTTATTACAAAATAATTTTATATTATTATTGATTTAATTCCGTTGTTGATATTGTCATCATTAATTAAAAAATTTAAAGAGAAAATTGAAATTATCGATTAAACCACAATTGACAAGTACATGTAACCAAGACATGTGTATCGAATTTATTTTTGTGGAAATTTAGTTATTATTTATTTAGTTATTACACAAAATAAAAGGATAAAGACTCCAAAATTGCTAATTGTATTTTGTTCTTGCTTTTTAAAAAATTAGTTTTGTCACTGTCGTTGTTTGTGTTATTACTTTTATTATTGATTATTAATCAAAATAATAATAATATCAGTAGGCTAATTTCTTTGAGTTGATCTCTTCAAGCCACGCAGTTGAGACGTTGTTAGAATTCTTTAGACTAAGGTTGAACTGTTTCATAGATGATTCCATTTCCGTCTTGTTGCCAGTAAAATATGAAGAAATAGCATTGTTGAACATAACTAGCTGCTTGTGCATCACTCGGTTCTGCAAGATAAATCATTATTTTCATGTTTTCAGCACCAAAACTAACCTTGTTTTCTTCCAAGAATTTGATTTTAATGTCGAGATCTGAACGAAGTTGATCGTACATTTTCTGCTTTTCACTGACCTTTTCCTTTAGCTCCAAAGTCTTCGAAACGACCGTCGGGTCCGTGGACTTGAGATTATTGATATCATTCATCTCATGTCTATATGCATCGTATTCTAATCGAGAACTTTCAAACTTCTTTATCGTCATAAGAGTGTCGTCCATTGTTTTTGATATCAAAGTGTTCACGGATTCGCAGAAGCAATTTAACATGACTGTAAGTTGGATATAAACAACACATTACACATTTCGATTGAATCATTTAATTATTTAACCAATTATTATTTATTATTATCATTAATATTACTACTTTTTATCATTATTATTTATTATTATTACTAGTTTATCCGACAAAGTATTATTGTGATTCTCGAAATTGAAAAAAAATTTCTGTCATGTAGTAATAAAGACTGGGGTGTTTTAAATATGCTGAAATATAACTAATATAGTGAAAAAATTTCTGTCAATGAGATATCAGAATAATGATCAATAATATTGATTAAGACTTGAGCAAAGTACAGGAAATTAGAACACCAATGAAATGAAAAGAACACTTCAAAATTTGATCTTTTGATATTCGACAGAAAGTGGCGGTTGCTTTCATTTGAGCTTTTGAAAGCTCTCTGAAATCTACTAAATCACCAAATCCTCAATTATTGACAATGGTTTCAAGAAAGCGAAAAAATAAATACCAACGAAAATATTGCACCTGTCGAATTTCATTTGCAGTAGAGAAAAAATTGACATTTTGATGAATAACGGAAAGAAATTCGGGTTATAATTAATAACGAAAATCACTGAATAATCAATTATCACAAAAATTTACTATAAGCCGTCAGTTCTCGATTTTGATTATTGATTTTTTTTTCAAAAAAAAGCACTATCATTCATTTTCACATCATTCGTGTTCATTGAATCGTGACTTAAAAATTTTATCATATATCTTAACACAATTTATTGATAAAATAAAAATAACTGTAAAACTCAATTTTTTGTAATTTATACATTTTTTTCTCATTTCAATTAATTTCTGCTTCATAGATAAATATATCTATCAACAGATTTGTCAGTAAAATTCTTGTGTCATAACAATGGCACCTTGGATACAGTAACAAGGATTTCTAACACTGCATTCTTTCGCTCATTCCTGACATATACCTCTGGGGACACCGTTTTACGGGGATGCGTGGAAAGAATTATTTGGGATTTCTGTTTATAGACATCGAAAAAACCCATGTCATACTTTGACAGTTTTAAGAAAGATTCAAAAACTCAAATGCATAACTTCTGATTTTCATTCGGTATTCAAGATCAGAAAAAAATAAATGGAGCTTGAAGTTCAGTCTTAAGTCCGTCAAAAAAATAGTCAAATAAGTAAGGTTTAAACACTTATTTTGATAAAGAAAATCGTTCCTTACTTCTGAATTTAATTGAGGATCGATTGTTCCCGTTATTATTAAATTGGATATTATGTATATTATTAATAATGGATGTGTTTCTACAACACAAACAATGCGTTTAAATTAATCCTGTTTTCTACGAATAATTTAAATTAATTAGTATGTATGTTGAGACTATCTAATGAAGGAATTAATTGAAGCCTTTTTATATTTTGTGCATGATATTATGTATTGTGACGTAACACACATTCTTGAATATGACACAATTCAATCATTACAACTGTAGAATATTTTTGCGACAGCTTGAAAATCGATCAATGAACGATATTTTTATGAATGAGTTGCAAATGAAAATAATTCGCCAAGTTTACGATAATAGACACAAGCGATCTTACAAATAAGCCGTTCTCCGTGTTTCTGTAGAAGTCTTTGCAGATTGGCGTTGGTTTCGAATTCGGAAACGAGCTCAGGTTGCTGCTGTCCAAGTTCTGAAAACTGTTCAGCTAAGGCCTTTTGATTCTCAACCAAAATTTTAAAATTGCTTAAAATTTTTGTCGTTATATTCAACATTGAAGTATATCTTTTCTGTAAATCGCTAAAAACAAAATAGAAAATTATCAATTGTCACATTAAAATAAACCGTAATTTATCGATTCTTAATTCTAAGTCTGTGTCTACAGTTTTTGAAGCTTTTCCCAACTTTTCTTGAATGATTTGCTTAGTACACTTGTAAGTATTCACGCTCCACGACTTTAAATTATCAATTTTATTATTTTGATTAGGCAGAACAACTGCTGAATCTAAAAAAAATAATATCAGTTCAATCAGTTGTAATGATAAAAATTATAACCAATAGTTCTTGAACCTAATGGCATTGAATTTGATTTTATCATTGTATTTTTATTTGAATGCATACTCGGCTCCCGAAAAACATCGATTTCTTGATCTTGATAATTACGATCCATTGAAATTTATATCTCAGGTAATCTTAATATCACTTAATATAATTTAAGTATACTTGGACGCTAATTTGAATTCGCGTTCAATTTATTTAAATTAGATAATTACAACAAACCACTTATAAATTAATACATATGATTCTTATAATTTTATTTTAATAACTTATTTAATATACAAAAAATTGACTTACATTCTAAAGAATATACATAATAATTACATTAATAACATTTAATAATATTTCTAATATTTAACTAAATTATGTAAATTAAAAACTATATTAAAAAATTGGAATAAAGTTCCGCATTTATGATACTTTTTAATAATTTCCAATACATAATACCATAGATATCCAACCAAACAAGCAATAAAATCTTTCGATATCGATCAAGAAATGAATTAATTTGTAATCGGCAGGTAGGTACATCACAATTGGTAGTTATTTGAATTCTATTCTGTCAATTTGTATGGGATATAAGAACTCATTAAATTTACTTTTCATTGAAAATCAACTAATTTATTTAAATTATGAGCTCATTGAAATTGTTCACTATTTAGGGTATCAAATCTAAACTTGACTCCAAAAATCTTAGGTGGTGCAAATAAAAACAATCAGTAAAGCAACATTTGTATTTATAACACACAAAATACAATACACTGAAATTCAGAAAGATAATGCAAGAGTCTCGAATCACAATTAATGTCTGAAATGTTTCACAACCACTACACTATCGGTTCAGAACACAACACAAATATAATTGCAAAGAATAAATCAAATATAATGTTTAAATCAAATACGATAATGGTCAAAAATTAATCAATAATAATTAAAACAAAATGTAAAAAAACAATATGATACAATATTACTTATTAATCAGTGTTAATATAGAAAAAAAAAGATAAAACAAACAGGAAAAATCTTACAGTTTAGTTGTCGTTAAAACTCCCGAGCTATCGTCTGAGCCCTAACATTTGCTCACCGATAACCCTCTAGTGGGGAATTTTAAGCATAGTCCCATAATAAAAGTCTGAATATACTTGAATCGAATGAATATTTCGAATAACTCGGCTGAATACGTTGACTGCGTTGAATAAATCTTCTCGACTGAATACGTTGATTACGTTGAATAAATCTTCTCGACTGAATACATTGATTACGTTGAATAAATCTTCTCGACTGAATACGTTGACTGCGTTGAATAAATCTTCTCGACTGAATACGTTGACT
>JBBMKC010194364.1:0-14950 GCA_037834085.1 Bipalium vagum | reverse complement strand
AATAATAATAATAATAATAATAATAATAATAATAATAATAATAATAATAATAATAATAATAATAATAGGATAAGTACAAAGCAATTCAATAAATTATATTCAATAAATATCCAATTATTTAAACAAACTTTTCAAAAATAAAACCTACTCTTTTTTAATTAAATTATTTATTTTACAAAAATTATCAACATTATCATGGCATTTTTATTTATGATTTATACATTAACATTTTAACTAAAAATATATAATAACCATTAAAAAATTGTAACTTTAATTAATAAACTTTAATAATAAACATTTAATAAGAGTTAATTTAGGTGTGAGATCATTATTTTTTGTAAAAAATTCATCCAAACTAATTGATCGAACTACTCCTTATTAGAGGATTATCACCGCTGTTTCTTATATAAATGATTTTTTGAATTTTTTCATTAATCATAAAAATAATTCCAAAAACGTTTAAGCCAACCAAAATATAATAATGACTTTGTTAATTTCATAATTTTGATTAACTTATCTTCAACTACTATCATAAAAAAACTCGTGCCTAATTCTATATCTCAAAATATATTTAATTCAAGAATAAATAATAAAAAAATAATTAATTTTTATTTATTATTAATAATAAAAGGATAAGAATTTAGAGTTCCACCTAAAAACCGAAAATTGAGCAAAGCTTTGACTGGGCGAAGTTTTGATTATTTTTCTTTGATTTTTCTTTCTTAATCATAATCGCTTAAATCGAAGCCATTGGTTTTTGTCGTCATCTGTGCGAAAAATAATCTTTCACTTCGAAACACAAAACATCAACGGTCAACCTTTATTACAGATAATGTGATGTTTTATCAAAATAATGCAAAGCCCTTGCTCATCTAAATGCTAAAAATTATAAGAATTCGGAGCTCATCGACTACCACGCCTACTGACCAAGCTTAGCCCCATCCAAATATTAAGGAAAGTTTTGCTAGAAACCAACAAACGAAACCTAACCTCATCCGATTCTTAATAATACATGAAAACATCAAAACATTAAAACCATTGAAAAATTAAAACGTCAGGTGAAGGTAAATGACGATTACTTTGACCATTGAATAAAACAAATTTAAACACCACTTAATCATTTTCAAATAAAGTGGTAAAACGTTAATGACAAGCTAAATAATATTTTAAATAATTTCAATTGTTCTCAATCCCTTCGTATTTTTTATTAAATTGTTTTAATAATATTAAAAAATCAATTTTTGTTTGGAAAATATTTAAAATAAACAAAATTGGTTAGTTATAGAAAAAATGTTAATATGATATTTTCCGCCCGGTGTACTTTTGTGGCTCAAAAATTTATTTAATATTTTTATTAATTGAAATTATTAGAACATGGATTTTTCCAGTGAACTTCATCAATTAAGAATAGTTAAAATTTCAGCTGCCCTTCGAATTATTTTAATAATTTTTGTCTCCTTTCATCAGACATATGACAAAAAATGTGATGAGTTCTCCAGTTTCCATTTTATATTTTATCTCTGGAAAAAGTATTGCAGACTCAGATAAATAAAATGGTGAACATTCTTATTATAGAGATTCGTTCAGTTTTATATTAGTACCAGTAAATCATTTTAAGCAGAAATGGTAAAAAAATTAAGAAATCTTCACTTTTTACTATGGAGATTGGAGCACATCAGTATACGAGCATCTTTTATTTACTCAGATAATGCGGTATCCACTTTCCATATTTCTGAATTTTCCCCATGGCACACAAATTATTGGAAATCGTTTGTTGAAATACTTCAAGTTTTTCAGAGAGTTGCTTTTGCGTATCTGTATCTAGCAGAGCTTGAAGATCGACAGATTTGACCTTAGAAAGGGTGCCTATACGTTTCTAATTGCTCACATCAAAATTTACTGTCTGAAATTTGCGAAACCAAAATTTACAGGTTTTTTGGTAACAAAATCAGGTACGGAACAGATCGATGTATAAGCTTGTGCAGCGGATTTTTCCTATTGAAATTCATATTGAATGCAATAACGAAAAAGCAATCGGTCTTTTATATTTTTCCATTTTTAAAATATTGAATTTTAAAAAAAAGAATTAGATGATTAAAACAAAAACAATTAAATGACTTAAATAAAAATAAATTTGCAAAAAACCCATTACAATTCATCATTACATTGAAGAAATACGTTTTAAAAACACTTTAATTTGTACACCTATTATAAAGTCTTCTTACAATTTTTTCATTTCAAGATAAATTTTTTGAAAAAAAATTTAAAGGAGGATAAATATCAAATTGGAAATAAAGTATTAGAGAATATAAAATTTGAAACGGAACCTATGTATTAATGACACCAATGTGAAATCAATATTTAAATAAACAATGATTATTAATAGATACAACCAATCCTCGTTAATCCGAAACTCGATTATCCAAACGATTTTTTTTTCAATATTTGAATTAATTTCATACAAAATCTTTACGGTAAATCGAATATTTATAATCCGTAATCCGAAGAAACTTTTACTAAACGTTACTATGGAAAAATATTCTAAATTCGGATTATAAATTATAAAACAGGTATCATTTTTGAAAAAGATAATTGAAGTGAATATAAAAATGATTTTGGGATCAACGATATTTTACCAATCATCGATCAGTTACATGAAGAAGAGAATTTTATCGAAATTGGACCTAACATCTATGATGATGAAATTCTTGTAATATCAACTTTGGAGGTGAAACTGGTGGCAGGAATGAAAATATTCTATCTTCAAACCACATAAAAACGGTACTAGCTATTTTACATTAAATAAGAAAGAAAAGTTATATTTAACGAGGTGTGTCAATAAAGTTAAAAAAAACATAAGCTGTACAAAATCAAAGGTACATAAGAAAACAATAAATCATATTTGATTACTCAAAACAATCACAATTGACTGGAATACACTTAGTACATCTTTTATACAAAGAGCCAATTTTTTTAAACTCCTCTTTTGGAATACCTTTCAATTCGTCTGAATATCCTCAATATCTTGAAACTTTCTTCCTTTAAGTAGGCATTAAAGCAGCTGGAACTAAATCTCGTGAATATGGTGGATAGTTGATCACCATTGATCACTTCTTTTTCAGCCATAAAATTCTTTACGTTTATTGAGTTGTGAGAAGGTTCGTTATCATGCAATAAACTTCATCTTTCTTTAGTACTTCACTGAGGTTTATTTCTGTGAATTATTTTCAAAAGCCGAAACAGCACTTCTTTGCAACAAACAGTAGTTTCATCTTCGATCAATCTTAATGTAAAACATCTATCGACTTCAACAATTTCTTTAATTTTGTCTATATTTTTTCATTTCTGGAGGTACATGGACGACTTCTTCTGTCATTGTCGAAAGAATCATAACGGCTTTTACGAAAACGAGAATACCAATCAAAGACTCTAGATCTTGATATTGCATTTTCCCATACACAATTTTCAACATTTCATAAGTCTTCGTGGGTGTTTTGCCTAACTAATAGCAAAATTTGATATTCACTCTCTGATTCATTCTGAATTTGTGACAATACTTAAAATGTTAGCATGTTAATTATAATAAAAGTCCTGGAACTTTATTGTCACACCATTTATATTTAAATATGTAACGTTTTACTTTAATTTTTTAAAATTACTTTTTCTCCAATTACCTCTTTAAAAAGTTAAAAGAAATTGTCAAAATTTATCTTTTCAAAAAGGTAATTTATCTAAGTTAAAAATCAGTTATTTGTGATTAAGATGTTGCTTTTATCTCATAATAAGATACCAAATATTTAAAAAACAAGATAAAAAAGATTTTTTTTAGAATTTTTAAAATATGAAATTTTTTATATATAAATATTTTTTAGAACGATTAAAATTAAACTTAACTTCGAAATAATATGAAATAAATTTATATTAAAATGTTATTATTAGTTTGATCATGGAAGCAAATACACACGCTGAATAGAGTGATGAAAATAATTTGTAATAATAATAATAAAATAACATAATAATAATAATAACATAATAATAATAAAATAATTATAATTATAATTAGCATAATAATAATATTATTATAATAATAATAATAAAATAATAATAGACATTTTATATTTCCGCATTCTTGTACAATATATTGATGCACATTGGAAAATTGAATTCAAATTTTTTTTCTAATTATATTGCATATAACAATGGATTTGTACATAATTTTAGATCATAAAATAAAAGAATTTTCCTTTTTTCAGGGACGTAATTGGAGTACATATAGGTGAAGCTCCTGTAACATAGCTATTCAATAAGCTGTATCGAAAGTTGCAGTTTCAAAGATTATGACCATCATCTGCTAAATTAAACAGTGATTTTAATTGTTTACTAAATGATAAAAACCTAAGATGGTTAGGGTGCTTTTAAGACTTTTTAAATTTTTAGTCATAAAAAAATATCATTTTATAAACTTTTGTATCATATTAACATAACACTACAACAACAAACAAATAAATCTTACACGACATAATTTTATCACTTAAATCTGACACAACATAATATCATCAGATAACTTTAACACTACGTAAAAAATCAACTAAAAAAAAGCATAAAAGTTCAATTTAACATAAGACTTGTGTTCGTCGGTTTATATTATTGAACCGGGACGAACTACACGTCTAATAATTGGTAACATTGTATTAGGGTTTTATCTGGAATTACCTGGCTAAATCCTATAGCTGGATTCACTGATGTATTGACAATTGTTAGTGGCCAAATCTTGGTTCTCTGCAACGGTGGGATTTGAAGTTGTAATTTACCTCGTCTTATTGGACAATAATCTTAATTCCACCCAGTTGTATGGGATTTTTCTCATAAAATAATTTTATAAAATACAAATATCAATTAATGTTTCCAATTTCAAAATATTTTCCAAAAAATAAAAAAAGAACATTCCTCTAATTAAAAGTTTACTAGATATATTATATATAATGAAAATAAAAATTATCTTTTTAATATAATTACTATAAATCACCAATGATGTCAAGATCGACTCAAAATAATTTTAGTGATAACTTTAGTAATATTTTATTAACATGAATATTTAACTAAATAATAAAATAAAGTTTTATTATCTATGTGCTCTAAAACGCTAACTTTAATGAACTGAAAGTGACTCCTCACTTGTTTACTTGTTGTTTCCCAGTTAATATAAAACACAGAAATCACAATAAACTTTATTTCGATGAAAAACGAAAAAACTCAACAATCACGAACTCTCAAATCATTTAAAAATGAAAAACATAATTTCAAATAAAACCAAATCACAGTAACAAGTTAATTGTGCTGTAATGAAAAAATCAATCGAATATTAATTTAACAATATAATGGCAGAAAATAAAACAATGAATTGATTAATAATCGTTTTTTTGATAAATTGAATTATTATAAATCTATAAAATAATAATTAATGAAAATTATAGAAATTCAATATTAACAAAATGAAATTCAAAATAAAATAAGATTCTAAACTTTCCCACTCGAGAACAATGAATCCTTACCTGTTCAGCTAAATCTTTACCACTGGTCTGGAGGTGACCAAAGCTTGCTAGGACTTATTGAAATCCTGACACAAAAAAACTTAAATAAATTGACCAACGTGATAATTTTTCTGATTTGACGCAAATCTTTCGATCATAATATTTTCCAAATCCTCTGATGTTTGCAATCTTCCGACGATAATAAAAATTTCTTTTGAAATTCGATGAAATCTTCCAACGTTAATCAGATCATATTGCGGTCTCAATCTTAACATCTAACCAAGGTAGTGTCTTTGGGGTCTTGGTATGTTAGACTTAAGTTTTGGTCAGTTTGTTGGGTTATCTAAGAACACATCTCTGTTAACCATTGTAAAAATTATATGTTAAAGACACAAAAGGGTCTAGAATATTTATAATTATTATAAATTAATTATTTAGACCACAAAGCGTCAGTAATAATAAAATTAATAATTAAACGTTAATTAAAAAAGCAATTAATTATTTAATTATTTATTAATTAATTATTTAGATCAAGGTCCGCAAAGAGGGATCAATTTAGTAATTTATTATCTAAAAATTGAATTGACATTTCCCATTAATCAAGCTGGTCTACGACTGATTAGTCGTCTCACCAGACTAGTATTTAAAGAGTTGGAATCCGCAGTGGATTGCCACTAAAATTCTCCGAGAGGAACAGCATCAGAAAATTATACGGAATTGATTATTATTCAAGACATTTGACTTTTAGTTTGATCGAATATTGAAGCATTTGATTTTGTGAATGAAGACATTTTTATTGATATTTTGAGACAATGTGTTTGTTATTATTACTTTGGTAAAAAAGTGTTGTTCGTTGTTGTTTTGATTCATTCATTTGCGTACACGTTTTGACAAAAGTGAAGAGGTCAGTAAACTTTGCGAGTTAAGTGTTACGACAGCTTCATAATAAAATAATAACGTAACAAGTTAATAGAGTTAAAATAAATCTCGGTTGGATATTTATCAATATTCTTATGGAATGGTGAGATTAAAAAGATTTTAATCATTGTCTACTCAAGATTTGTTAATAGTCTAATTTTACAAAAAAAATTAATAAAAAAAGTATGGAATTGTGAAAAAAGATACCGATCTGACATTGCTTGTTTGTTTTATTGTATGTTCAATCGGAAAACATTTTATTTTTAATCGATTCGGTTTTAGGGCGGGAAATGAATTTTAAAAAGTATTTCAGAAAAGCCAAGGTGGGTTTTGAATCATAATTTTTATAATTTGGTACCTTTTCATAAATCGATATTTTCTAATGAATTTATAATACTTAGAAAATCTCAGTAGATTTTTGTCTTAAATTTTATTTATATTTGTTAACATTTCATTTGACCCATTTCATGAATGAATTTTTATATTTAAATAAATTACCTAGATTATATAAAAACAAAAATATTTTCTCCATACTAGATTTCCCAACTTTCTTCGGTTTTCATATTATTTTCTATATTTTAATGAATTAAAACAAGCTTTTTGCGTTGCAGAGATCCTGGAGTTTGTTAAACTGGTAAATTGAAGTAGACTGGATACCCTGGTTCATGTATCATCCAGTCACGCCATTGTTATTTTGTCATTTACCTTTCAAATCTTCATTTCATTTTTATCAGATATTTTAGATTAGTTTTTTTGTCCCAGAAAAAAGATTTTTCAATGATTTTTAGAAAATAATCAAGTTTTATAACACATTTGCTTTCCGTGAAAACAGTCCATCGGAAATGAGAATGACAATAATAATAAATAAGAACTATTTTCTCATTGACTCAATTTCTGTGAACGATTATACGATGAATTGCAGACTTGCATCTGCCTACTAAAATCTAAATGTGAACTCGTCAATCTCAGTCCCAAAAAATTCTCTAAAATACGTAAAGTACAAAATCGATAAATAATTCTCATTTCTAAAATAGAATCGTCCAATCAGAAACGGTTTGGTCTATAATCCAAAAATTTCTGCATTTTGGAAACGAAGAGAATTGTCTCACAAATAATTTGTATCGAGATCAATAGGAAATAAAAAACTATTTTTGCTAACCACCCTACCCAGAATAATATTTCCGTGGTTTTTTACATTAAAAATACGATTTGGTAATATTTCTGATTAAAATTTCCAAAAGTTTTATATCATCACCATAAATATTGTTTAGTTTTCATTAAAAAATAATAATAATAATAATAATAATAAAATAAGGAAATTGTCAAACTGACTGTCAGACTTTATTGACGATGGTAGCCCAGAAAGAGTAATAGTAGTAGTAGAAGTAGTATTGACAAATAAAATTCTCTGAAATAAATTAATAAATGTATAAAAAGAAATTAACAATAGCTCTATTATGATCTAAAATAAACAATGAAATCACTCTGTACAAAGATACAAATATTTACAAAAGTATTACCAGACATACAAAGTCCTTAATATCAAAGCAGAGTTGCAATTGTAATACATGGTTAACATATTACATTATAAAAATAATCTTACATGAATCTTAAAGAAACAAAATAATATACAGTATATTTTACAATGTTTTCATCGCTTTTGTTTTTATTTGTAAAGTGCTGTGTGCTTGATGGTTTGCTGTAGGTTGTGAGTGTATCCCGGGTTCCAGCAAAACCATTTCGGCAAATACACTAAGACTAGAAAGCATAAAACACGTAGTAGAACGCAACAAAAGTCCAGAAAATGAAACGAGGACGATATCAATATATGCAAAGTCATAATTAATTAATTAATTAATTAATTGAATAGTATACACAATGTTTAAAAACAGCGGTTAAGACAAAATGAGGCACATTCAGGAAAGAAAAATGACTGAATAGACAATTAAACGACAACCACTCGATCCGTATAAATTTCGTCATCTGAACATTCATTCCTTGTGGGCCTAGGGACATTTCCATTTGCAGATCTGAAATAGAAATACTTGATAAATATCCATCCCTTCAATGGTTTTCTTGATTCAACCTTTGCGTGGTTGACATTATTTCTTCAAAACACATTTAAAAACGTTTTGGTGTCTCATATCAAGATTGAAAACTGTTTTTCAATTTTAGTTAGGATGTTGAAAATAATATGAAGCCTTACTTTGTCGTTTAAACAAAGAAGAAATTATGATAAAAACAAAACTCCGTTGACGTTCGATAAAGGAATATAAATAAATTTCAAATTATTATTGTTTATTATATTCAATGATTATTGTCATTAAATTATTATTTCCACAATAAATGTGATTGCAAAAGAAATCGATATGTGGTTAAGAGAAAACAACAATTGTATCTATTGTTTATTGACAAGAAAAAATTACGAAAATGAATGACGCCAGTGATGTTAAGAGCGACTCTATTTTTGACAAGAATTTCCACGACGATCGATGTGGATAAAAAATGTCTGTCAAGAACACATCGCATCAATCTCTGTGATGATATCCACCCCTTCTCTTCTTCGTTGGTGAGTCATTCTTACGTCACCAATGCCAGTCTCCTTCATATATACTGCCTTCCGTAACAGAAAAGCAAACCAAACGATGTCTCCCTTTAATTTTATTTTTGCCTTGGATATAATATTTTTAATAATAATATTTAAAATCGGTCATATTCCCCATGTATATCATCGCAACACCGAAATTTAATGTGAATTTTAAATATCACCATTATTCACCATTTGCAGATCAAGTCGATAAAAATAATTCAGCAAAAATAAAGTGAAACCTTTCGAATGTATTTATTGGGTTCAGAAACCTGAAAAACAGTTCTTGTTTAAATTCCAAAAAAACTTGAATTAATAAGAATAGTTTTAAAAAAAACTAAGAACGTTTTACAATGTGCGATTAAGGTAATGGTATAACGAAAATGTAGGTCACTGACTAATAATGATTAAAAACAATATAAAAACAATTCACTAGAAACAAGAAGAGGAGTAAAGGTAACAATTCTCGTCTTGTTCAAACTGTTTTTGTTGATTCAAAGATGCAATGTCCTAATGAAATCCTACCAAAATCAAAACCAAAACAATAATAAAAATCATCAAGAAATTTCTGTTTAGGATTGTGGAGAAAAGAAGTTAATGTTCAATGGTAATTAATTCAAGTATCGCTTGCATCTACGTACGATTATGCTCTACTAAACCATCAAATATTCGTCAAGACTCCTTTTCCAGGAGTCGGAGAATAAGTTAATAAATGAAGCTAAATGATCGACGGACAGCTGGATGCGGATGTGGTATAAGGAGATGAATGACACTATGCAAAATAAGATAGCGAAATTCCCAAGTCCATTTCAGAAGGTCTATGACGTAACGTCAGTGTAACTAGAGCGGTTTTGTACTATAAATGACCAATTGAAATTGTGCAATTATCTCTGCATAATTGTTACTGCACGCCGCTCGGAACGTGAAAAGACTTTTTTCTCTTTGTAATTGTGACAATCATTCAACATTAATTCATCAACATCATCATCGTCATCATCACCTTCGTCACGAGCCTGTATTTGTTTTTGTATCAATGCAGTTAGCCACTACTTGTTGCTAGCATACTTCAACTGGTCGTGATGTAGCTTGATGATCATCATAGTGACAGTGGTGGTGATGGAATGACTGTAGTTCTGTGAGTGTACGGAGCGTGATATTAGCTACAGATATCTCAAATAATCTTGAAAAATTAAGTTTTCTATACTTTACACCTATTGTATACGGTGTCACTGTAGTAATTAACATGAAGCACGATTCATGAAATTACACAATTAACAAAGAATTCAAGTGAAAACAAAACTTTCATAAATTGGGGCTTGGTGATTATATTTATACTGCAGTCACCACCATGCGTTACAGTCTCAAAAATGTGTGACGAAATTTCCGAAAACAAGAATCTATGATTTCGCTTTATTAAGAGTGAACATCATTATTCTTCGTAATCCATTACTACGAAATATCATATGCGAAATGATAATTGTTTATAAGCCCGCAAACTAAGTAACCGGTTTGTGAACGTTTATCATAAAGCATCTTGATAAAAAAAGGTTGTCAATATCATAGGCGACATTGTTTTCTTGTTTAGCACCTGACAGATAATCAATCAGCTGAAAACTTCATAGAAAAGAAAAACGTCATCCTGCAACTTCTGAAGACATAAATAAACAATAGAAATGCTCAGAGTGATCTCGAAAGTGAATACCACTTTTGTAAATTAATCTCATAGGAACTGCTTAAAATCAAATAATAGTGGAAAAAATATTTTTTTAAAATGAAATTAAACAGAAAAAAACTATTCAAAAATCGAAATTTAATTGACATAGAAGTTAGAATTTAATTGATTAATTATTATTATTTTAAAAATTTTGGGAAACTTAATTAAATGTTGTGTGAAGCAAAAGTAATATTTCACATCTTTTGGGCAATTAACAAATGAGAGATGAGTGAAATTTTTCATCACAGTTTTGCTGAAATCTATGATCAATAATTTAATTTTAATTTCAAGTCAGATTCACTATTATTATTATTATAATTATTATTATTAATTATTAAAATAACTATTATTATTATTAATGAAATAATTGTAGTCGTTTCCAGTCCCCATACTTATGCATGTCAATTGATAATATTTTTATTATTTTACGTGAAATAAAATGATATTGAAATTTTATTATTATTCACAGTGTGGATTGTTGACAAAAATCCATAATTTGAATCACAATTGACAACGACGAAAGACGGACAAATTTAAATGAAGAAATTAGCATCCCTAATTGATTTTCTCTCTAGCTGCCCTACTTGTATAGCATCATCAATGCTGCTGGCAAGCAGTTTCTCGACCAATCACTTTCGTACACATTCCTATTTGGAAGCATTTCCAATGTTTTTCTGTTCATTCATTCACAGAGTCTGAGAAAACAGATTATTCATTTTATCCACATTTCCCAGAAAGATTTGCTTTTCCAATTCAACGAATAGGTACATTCATATTGATTGACACTAACAACCAAAATCACAGGTCTTGCCATTTCAATTTCAATAATGGCTACACTTGTCGCACTACGACAATTGGAACTTTGAAACGGCTCTTTCGTATGTCAGTATTACTACAATAAAAGTTTACTGAAATAAAAAGTTTATCTCGATAATCGATAAATTTGAGTTCATAACCGACGAGTCCAGGAAAAGAATAAATTAAAACAATATTGAAAATATTAACATTAAAAATGAATCAGATGCATAATAATAATAATAAAATTAATTAAAAAATAATGTTAATAAAAATAACAAATTATAAAAAAATAAAAAGTTAAGCTTGTAAGAAAAATATTAATTTATTAATTAAAAAATTAATTTATATTTTAATGAAATATTGATTATTTCTATTAAAAAATATTGATTTTTAATTAACAATAAATAGTTCCCGTGGTGAAGTGATGTTTGTACTTTAAGATGTATTTTCACATAAAATAAATAACTAAAATTTTATTAACGTGAATATTTCTTCCCAGAGACAGGAAAGGCTTTTTGAAGTAGAAAATAAAGTCACATGGAGAGACATGTGTTGGTCCCTGCCAGATTGATTTTCTTAAATCATAACAGAAGACATAAATATTCTTCAGATAATAATGTTCCAAGGCAGTTCTGACAGTGAATTGAACATAGAGACTGTTCAATTGAAAAAAAAAATTTAAAATGAGGGTCCTATTGACGTTAATGAAGATTTCAATTGCGAGAAATTGAAGACCTCATAAGTAAGGGAACAATTATTAGAAACAAGAACCCATTGCGATCACAGGATCACCAATATTAATGATATTTATCGATGCATGATAGTTAAACATTAAACACAAGAAATTGGACACTTACGTGAATTCTGGTCTAAGTATTGTAGTGCGAGACTGTGAAGCATAATTAGACTGGTGATTTGTGGGTACGTATTTAGAATAGGGTTCTATGGACGTATTGACTACATGATTATCACGTTTAGGATTTTGATTGGGGTAACCTACGGAACAAAAGCATAGAAATCTTGTGGGAAACAAGATATTTTACCTCCTCTCTGACTGCATTGAGTTTCATAATAGTTTTGGAAATTGTTAATTTGAGAAGCACTAAAATTGAAATGAAAAGCATTAGTGAAAAGAAGAATTTTTTACCCACGTGTTAATCAAAAATTGATAAGTTTTTTAATAATTGATAAGAAAAAATTGTAAATGAATTGACAAACAATATAACGATAAAAGAAAGGCATTCATTCAATACTCGACCCTTTACAATGAAGATTTTGAATAATAATTTGCAATAAGAAAATAGTTAAGCATCTCAGGAAAAGAGATAAATAAAGAAGTAAAACAGTTTATTAATATAATATTTCACACAAACTTCACATGGGACAACGACTTTGTACGTTCCTCTCCTTTCGTACTCTTTTACTCTTTCGGTCACATTGAGTCGATATCGATTCATTTCTCTATATTTAAAGATCGAAAACGTCGTCTTTTATTTAGTTTTTTATCTCTAGAATATTTTGGATCCATGAACCAATTTTATATATCACAATGGCAGTAACTTATGTCTTCACAAATAGACAGGTATGTTACAGATAAATAAAATGCCTATTTCAATTCAATTTTGCCCTCAGATTTCACAAAAATAATCTCTTTAAAGGAGAAAAAATGGTATATTTAAATAATAAATTGATTTACCAAAAACAAAGATCATAAATGAGGACAGAAAGAAGCAACATGAGAACAAGATTTTGTTAATACGTTCAATGTTACGAAATAAGACATATAATCTCTGTTCAGCAAAAGTTAACAACTTGGTCACGAAATATATTTCCTCTCGGGAATGATAGTCACAGATATGGGTCTCTTGGTGAAGATTTCACATTTAATTCTAAACTAAGTACGTTTTGACTGAACCATTTTCTTTCACTCTACACCAGGCTCGAATGTTTATTTATAATTAGACAGATTTGAAAAACTAATATAAAACAAACAATGTGGCTGAAACAGATCTCAGTTTTGATTATTCCGAAATCATTTAATCAAGAAACTTTACATGGTTAATTGTAATTAATTAACAATCTCTGGAGAGTAAAATATTGGGATCCGTCATCAAATTATTCAAAATTAATCAATTATGATAAGAGGAATATAAATAAAATTAATATTTTTCAGGATTAAAATTGATTTGACAAGTCGATATCATGAAAAATTTTATAATGATTTAAGTTAAACCAAAAAAATCATTTTTTTATCCTTATGTTGAGATCTTTAAAAATGACTATTCAAAATCTTGATTTCTCTGTATTAGCTCAGGCTAAGAACTAAGGGCGGATTATTGCTTTAGACAGAATATAAGGAACTCAACAATTCAAAGTTATCATTTTGCATGAATCTATCCTCATTTCAATATTCCAATTTTTAAAAAATAGCATTTTGATAATGATAATAATAATAATAATAATAATAATAATAATAATAATAATAATAATAATAATAATAAAATAAAATAAAATAAAATAATAATAACATAACAAAAATATTTATTACTTATAATTATTATATTATTATAATATTTATTTTTTATTATTTTTATTATAATTATTATTAATTATTTTATTAAAATACCTAATACAATAGTAATACAAAGTTTCCTCATATTTATGAATTATAAATATATTATTTTATTTAGTCGCCATTGGATTAATTTATGTCCAATTTCCTATTAGTTAAGCGAAGACTACGGAGAAGTTTTTAAATACATTAAAAAAAAACAATATTTTTTTGTAGAAAGCGCAGAATTAATTTGTTTAAATAAAATATTAATTTTATTTTTTATTATACTTTACAAAGTATCAATTTAAACAAAAAAAGCTTTTAGTAAATTTTTATTTGAAACTTGGTTTTTTAGTTGGCTCAGATTATGTTTGAGTGTAAAAGCCAATGGCAAGATTCCAGTTAGATCGATCAGTAAAACATTTGCGTCTGGGAAAACTGAGAAAATCATTTTCCAAAGTCTGAAAGAAATGGATCTTCCTTCCGGAAAGGTAACTTTAAGTGTTTGAATACACGATAAAATTTTGCAATTCACCATTAATTGTTTAAATTGACAATAACAATAAAATTATTCTTGTTATTACTTTACGACAACTTGATATATCAATGAAATAATAAGAAATAAAATATTTTCTCACTTAATTTTCGAAATTTAATAGGAAAAATATTGATGATTTTTCTAGACTGTTAAAATAGTAATAATTTTTTCAAATATTTTCCAATGATTATTATTTTTAAAAATATTCCTGTCAAGTTATTATCTCGAACAACTAATAATAATAATAATAATAATAATAATAATAATAATAATAATAATTATTATTATTATTATTATTATTATTATTATT
>JBBMKC010194353.1:0-14952 GCA_037834085.1 Bipalium vagum | reverse complement strand
ATTGGTGCGAGGTAGTAGAGAACAAAATATCAGCTGCATGGTTGCTATTAAAATGACAGGTTTCATTGTTTTGTCATTTGTTTATTTATTAAATAAAATTTACAGGCATATTATGCTTTGAAATCAAAGACGGATCTTTCGATGGGGCAGTTTTATTGACTTAATTAATGACAAACTATGCAAACATTTCGATCGAAATCCTGTGGATGTATTGGTGATGGACAATTGCAGGTTCCATCACCGCAAATATGTTATTAAGTTTTTCAGCAGCTTTAAGTCGCAAATATCATCCTTTATGAGAACCATTATAGATCGGGATGATTTAAAAGAATTTATTACCCAAGTACTCATGCACGACGATATGGATATCAGTGGTTATTTTCCCAACATGAGGCGGTTTATAGATAAAGCCTTGGCGAGACAAGAATTTTTTTAGTGTACATTTGTTATTTGAAATATATATTTTTTCTATATATTTCTGAATATTGTTCTATATATTTCTGCATAACCCTGTATATTGACAAATTGAAAATATTGGGCTAATGCATATATTCTGTCGCCTTGTTTGAATTTATTAAATACACAAAAAGTCAACTAATAAATTTTTAAAATAATTGATATAAATATTGAATAGATATAAACCTTCAATAAATAATTATTTTCCTACATTCATTTCGTAAAAATAATTGTATAAAAGGAGTGACAGATTTAAAATAATAAACATTTTCGCAATATTTATTGGTCTATTTTAATTCAGGAATAAATGCTAAATTCATATTATTTGTTTATTCTTTTTGATTACTGTGATCTATTTTAGAAAATATGTACAAATCTAAGGAAATTTCGATTGACAAACGTATTGCCATTATTGCCTTAAAAGACGAAAGATTATCATTTCATCAAATTGCGATAAATATACAGGTTTCCTTTAAAGAGATACAGTGAGCTATCGCCAAATTCGAAGACATCCACTCAAAGAATGACCGCCGTCGATCAGGACGCCAAAAAAGTGACCACACCACGGGAAGATCAGTATGTTACGCTTGCCAGTAAATGTAGTTGATTAACTACGCCAGAAATACGTTCCATTCTGAATAGAACAAAGAAAAGTCCTGTATCGGTTTCAAAAAGACGTTTGAAAAATGCTGGGCTAAATGGTTGTGTATCAGTAAAAAAGCCGATGCTTAGTCTACGGAATAAAAGATATAAATGTGGACATGATAAATATGGTCTGGCTTGGCTAATCACCAAACCTCAATCCTATTGAGATGCTATGAGAAGAGCTTGACAGGAAAATTCGAATCTCTACCTCATCATGAGCTGAAGAACTAGGGCCACAATTACAATGTGTCTGGTATTCAGTGCTGCAAGAAACAATTGACAAGTTAATAAATAGAATGCTAAGAATGTAGAAATGGTTATTAAATACAAAGGCGGATTTTTCGATGAAAAGAAAGTGTAACACGTTTTTATAAATATAAATGATTTCATTGCCTTTCATAATTTTCAAATGTAGTTTTACAATCTAATGCCAATTTTGAATGATCTGGTATTTTTTAGCTTACAGTTTTTACAAAGTCAGGTTCTTTCTTAGGATTCCAAGCTTTATTAGTGATGCATATGCTTATTATATTGAGAGTTGCAGAGTTTATACATCAATCCAATATATAATGTGCAGAGATATTTTCTATATAATATTATTATTATAAAAAAATAGATATATTATTTAATTTCTTGATTTTTCGGATAGTTTTTCCGGCTTTCTGATAAGAAAGAGTACAATAATTATTATTCCTACAAAGCCTAACAAGTAATGATTATTTTCATTTTAATCAACAACCTTCGCATATCGCACGAGTTTCATTAATTAAACAAGGCTCATGAAATTTAGCAAATCATTAGAATGCTTTCAGAGATTTTTCATAATTCAATTTTGATAATGGCTGGGAGTAATCAATCGATTTCATCTTATGGTCAGATCACAGTCTCTCACATATAAGCGACACTTTCAAAACCCTACTAAATAGAAACCATAGTTTCTGTAGAGTCTGTCTCTAATAATGATTCTTTTCTCTTGAGTATTGGTTCAGTTTGTTTAAGTCTTTGACGCAATGTGATATTAAAAGCGTTCCACATTTTTAATAGTTCGGATGCACGGTGGGTAATTTTTAATTCTCTTCAAAAGCACGAAACTGTAAAACTACATCAGCTTGAAATTCATCCCATCCTCCGCAACTAGTGACGGGAATGAGCCCAGCGGAGATCTTTTTGACAGGTGCAAGGACCGAGAACAATAATATCCGTTGAGAGAGAAGGTGGATAAAATGGAAGTGAAATCGATTTTAAAAGAAATTTTGAAGATGGTGATGAGGTCCTGGTCAAAGTGGAAACGAGGAACAAAGACAAGTAAAGATACGAAGATCCATATCGAATTCAAAGGAATAAACATGGAAGACGATATTTGTTAGAATAGACAGATGGAAGAATTTTTGAGAGGAACGTAAAAAAGTTTAAAAAGTTATTGAGAGGGCGGATATAAGGAGTAATTCTAACAATTAGTTATGTGTTTTGTTAGTTATTAATTGTTTGTTATTAACAATTATAAATGTTTTTAATTTAAAGTTTTTAAAATTAAAATATTTTAAAAAAATGTTGGTAAATTTTTATGAAGTACATAATTTAATTTTAAAAGAAATCGAGCTCCATGTTTTGAAAAGTTTGTTTAAGTAATCGGATTTAGTAAAATAAATTATTACTATTATCATTACTATTATTTAAAAAAACACACAAGAATGACAATCAACTTTTGTGTCAAATTATGTGCCTCAAAGATTTAACAAGTTAACAACACAAAAAATAAATTATTATTATACCTCAGTATGACAAGACAATATATAAAAATTCTAAAAAGTAAAAACCCAACAAATCTATTTGCCAACGAAATACTCTTGAGAAAATATCTTTCATAATTTGATGAAAATCATTCAAAAACAGTTTAAAACAAAATTAAAAAATAATTTCAATTTTTAAATGGCTTAATTAATTAATTATAATTATTTTATAAAAATAGCTCATGGTTTGATTAAATCTAATAACTTTTGTTTGAATATTCACAAAAGTGATA
The DNA here is from genome assembly GCA_037834085.1 of Bipalium vagum. NCBI lineage: Eukaryota > Metazoa > Platyhelminthes > Tricladida > Geoplanidae > Bipalium > Bipalium vagum. The sequence goes on along the minus strand of JBBMKC010194353.1, from coordinate 11,828 downwards.
GAGTAAAATACTTAATTATCTTTTTGCAAAATCAGAAACAACTAAAACAATCATTTGGATTTTGTTTAATTCTGAGAACACAATTAAAACAAAGCACAAATTAATCTTTATGCTGAGAGACAATGAGAAAAGTCAACAGTGATTAAATAAAAGCTGTAAATGTTTTCCATCACGAAATTTTCCAATCGTTTCGCAGGAGAATTAAATATACTTTTTTCCGATTATTATATTCATATTGATTTTATGTTTTATAAATAAAGAAAAATCGAATCAGACAAAATGATGGAAAATATAACCAAATTTAAAGTTTTTATCCAGAAGTATTATTACTTTCCATTTCTGAAGTGACTGGGATGAAAACGAAAGTTGTCTTTGAAGGATAAATCAAAAAAAATAAATAATTTCATGTTTTATATCTTTTGTTTTTAATATATTTATTGATTTTCGGAACAATATTCTGAATTACAATAATATTTTCCTATTAAATAGCAAAAAAAAGTTTTTTATCTTATTAATTTTGTTTAAATTAGAGATGTATAAAATAATATCTCCGACATTCATTTTAAATGGAGAAAAGGATTGATAATGTTTTCATTATTTCAACTATGAAAAAAAAATGTAAAACAATCAAAAACTTAATCAATACAAATTGTTCTAATTGTCGTGATCATACGAAGATCACAAAAATTTGAAACAGACAGTTATGCTAATGTGAAAGAGATATGCATCGAAACTGGTGATAGTCAGGGGTCACTTAAATGATTTTGATGAAAAGAAAATAAAAATGAAGAAATTGTTGATTTTTTTTTATAATCAAACATCTTTTAAATTTTTTAAAAGTAGAAAAAACTGAAAAAAACTAATGGCTTTTATTAAAATTCTCATCAAAAGCAATTAAAACAAACAAGACTTAATGTTAGAAATGATAAAGAGGTCAATGAGAAAAGAATTGAAAAGGAAAAACTTTATATTTTATAAATTTCTATTTAATTAATAATGTAAAATAATATTTGTCACCATAAAATTTACAAATGTAATGAAAATCTCTTTTTTTATTATATTTAATTTAAACAATTAAACCTTTAATGCCAAAAATTTTATTTTGCTAAAACGGAGATCAATATTTTGGGACTAATTAAAAATAATTTAAAATAAAATTCATTAAAAAATTAAAACTAGCCTATTTGAGATATCACATTTTATGAAATATATTATTAAAAATATTATTTTCTTTAATACTTTTGATTAAATTGTTTTTATATTATTCAGTTATTTCAATGTTGAGAGGTTCTTAATATCTCTTTTACAACAAATAATGATTAATAATTAAGATAAGTTTTTCGTAAAAATTCTGAAACAATTTTCTAAATTTTCTTCATTTTTATTATATTTGTGATACAATAAATTTAAAAATAAATAATAAATATTTCTGTTTACGAAACGTTTTCTGAGCCTGGTGAAAGGGAAAAGGAAAGGAGAGAATTTAAACAAACATTAAATTGTTATGATTTAAAGTTATTTAATAGTGATTTTATGAAATTTATGAATAATTTCCTGAAATGAAAATTCATCAGTCACTGTCGTTGTAAAAAGTAAGTTGTCAACAATGGTTAATATAATTCCAGCAATAATGAAATTATGACGTACAATTGACCAACAATAAGACCAGGCTTGATTCAAGTGATTGATTGAAATAGGCAGATTCGCACAATAGAGTGGTAGCATGCATCTGTTTGGTCACCAAAGGGATATTGAGAACGTTCAGAATTTGATTGTTCTCAACAGTTTGAACTGAGTATGACTGAAGATTAAGAAATCTAGCTGGAATCTTTTGTAGTAATTTATTAGACCATTTCCATGTGAGCTGAGCATTCGGTAGGCCGGGTGGAGAAACGGAACACTTGATCCTTACAGATGCTCCCTCATCGACCAATATCTTATTCGATTCTGCTACAGGTTTGCCAGGTCTTTCTAAATGTTTCCAGACGATCTTTTATCAAATATCTTTCAAATTATTATTAAATTTATTAATAATTTCCAAATATAAATAAATAAGTAAATCAGAATTAATAAAATAATATTATTTTTTCAACAATAATAATGTGATTTAAAGAAGCATTTCAAAAATAAATCAAAAGATATTTTCCCTTAATCTTTTTCGATCAAATTCGTCTTGGGGATTTGTACGAAATTACAATTTCTTTAATGTCAATTTCCATCTGACTATTAAAAATATATTATAATTACATTGTTTCCTTTGACCACGGAGCCCTTTGACAATGTAAATATTAATGCAAGACCAAAAGCAAAAAGATTTTGGAGCTCGTTAAATTTTTTCTTCTCTCACCTTTATTTCTGGTCTATTTTATTTATTTATTATTTAATTCTGAGAGAAATTCATACTATAAATTATTGATTAAATTATATATTTTTTTCTTTTTTTTTAAAAAGGAAAATGCCAATTTTCGAGATGATTATTTAAACAAGCAAAGTTGTTAAATGTTCAATTAAAATATTCTGAAACAAATCAACAGAAAGCATCGGCTTACAGCATCCCTCGTTCCACAAGCAGCTATAATTAATAGTTCCTATTTAAACGGTGAATATTGGAAAATAATAATTAATAAAAACATATTTAATAATGGCAAAGGAAAAAAATTCGAATTTTTGCATCGAGTGAAAATAATTTATTTCGTTAATTATCATAAAACTCCCATTAATTAGAATAAAATTCTGGGCATTTTCTAAGGGATGGAGATGCTGTATTTAATTGCCTGAGTATCGGTTATTTCTGTAATGCTCATGTATTCGTTAGGACAACAGTGACTTTGGTAATAATTATTGAAGAATGATCTTCATAGGATAAGAAAGAGAAAAATAATTTTATTAAGACATAAATTATTAATAATAAATTATTTTCCATTTCATAAATGTTTCTAAAATTTTCCAGTTCTAAAAACCAATAAGTTGCAACACAATTTTAGTGATTTTTTAATTTTCATTGTAAATGATAACTTGTTTTACAATACTATTTTTATTATTGATGATTCACATTTATTTGAAATGACTTAAAATTTATCAAGACAAAATCATGATATTGGAAACAACATTTGGGACATATTTATTTATTTTATTAAATGATGTCTCGAAGTTGCAAAATTGATTAAAATAATTGTGCCATGTACGAAGCGGGTGAAGTATTCTAGAATCGGTTTATCAAGGTGCAAAGTGATATATTGGAACATAAGAAGAATAGTCAGTCTCTTAGTGATTTGCAACCTAATGATGTTGACAATTTGAGGTAAAGGCGGAATGTCTGACCAAGGAGTTGAGTCGAATTCTAAGGGATTTTTTTAACTACTTAATGAGATGCAACATGGTATAATCTCATCAGGAATATTTGTTAATGGTCAGGCCTGAAGGTATCCAAATGCTATCCTGGACCACCCGAAGTTGAACCAAGAACCGGAGTTGAATTCCAGTTGAAGATAAGTGTTACGTCTCTGCTGTTGATTCCATGTGGCCTATCTCCTTTGGTAGAATAAAATGTTGTTCTCACTGATGGTATGCCGTTATTAGCCTGGTTCTGGTGAGTCCGTGAAGGAGAAAAAATATTACAAAAAATATTTCAGAACAAATCAATCAAATATACAAAGACATTCGAATTCAATCAAATTGAAAAAGAAATCAATTTTATTATGTGTATTAATGTCGTACCTTAAATAAAGCGTTAATGAAAAAAATAAAATATAGGTAATAAAGACCGATTTATATTATTAATTAATTTTTATTATTTTTAAAAATTGCTCTAAAATAAAAAAAGAAAATATGACAGCTAATTTATTGAAATTAATTTATTAATTAATTTATAAATGGTGAACATATTTTGGAAGTTACATTTATAAGAATTTTAATAAGGGTAATAAATTGGTGCGTTTATTGTGAATTAAATCACATAAATAGGTAAAAAATGTTATTTATGAAAAAAACATTTATTTAAGAAAAATATTGATGTAAAAATAATAAATTTATTTTGCTGATGAAATTTTAGAACAGTGGAGCAATCTATGATTTATTATAAATAGTTTTTCCTATGTTATCAATGAAGTAATTTATGGTTTCAATTTCTTTCTTCTAAAATATAAATCATTAAATTATCTCAATATTTCAAGTTCCATCTTACTTTTCGAAATTTATTTGGCTTTATATTTTCCCAAAACTGTTTTCAGATATGTTAAGAAAAAGTTATTTCTCTCTCTGGAGTATGGATAGCAGAGAGCAAAACATGTTGAATTTTCATTTCCTTTCATGAGATGATACAAGAGTATTAACACTGCTATACATGGATTGGGGTATTCTGACTGTCACTTGTCATTTCATAGTGAAATTAATTAAGAACATCGCTTTATATATATAAACATTTATCGATTTATAATCTGAAACTGTAAGATTTTTACTGCTTTATTGTGTCATCATAAATCAGATATATTCAGACAAATTTAGTCAAACCATGGAAATTCTATATTACTATAATTTAAATAATACATTAAATTCTATTTCTATTTAAAGGTATATTTTCAAGGAGAATATAAATAACTGGATTTGTAAATTTTACAGGCCTATGAGCATTTTGACAGATAGAGGATAGACTTTTGAGAGTGTTTGGCTGCAGCAAAAATGAAAATCCATGGGGATAAAAGTTGAATTTAGTTCCCTTTATCATGGGTTGGTGGAACGAGTAATAAGAAATAAACGAGATATGATTTTGTGAAGACTACGCAAGAATTGAACAATTTTCATCATGTTATGCAAATAATATTATTAATATTTAAAGGTATCAATTGATTAAATTCTATTATTTATTAGCGCAATAATTGGGTCATCCCATAATTCACGCGGTATTTCCTTATGATTTTTTAAAAACTAACAAACAATTTTTTTGATATATTTTATTGAATACAATTTTTTTTCTTTTTACAAAATCTTTTCCTATCTTTCTGACAACCTTCCAATACAATTTCTATACAATTCCATTGATTTCGAGTCAAAGAACCCATTCAGTATTTTTTGACCTCAACCGAATTTAAAAATAACACAGGCCTGCTAAAAAAATTTAAAATACCAAAATGATTTCATGTAATTTTGACTAAACGAAGTACGCTGATTTCGGATCAGATTATGATCTGCTCAAATAGTTTTGTTAAACAGATGACAGTCTGATGGGTAATGTCCAGAGAATAAGAGGGATGACTCATTACTTCATATTCTAAGGTTTTCAGTTTCTCTATCTTGTGTTATTTTGACGAAATATAATTCTTCTTCTGTTTACCAAAGCTGATCGTTTTTCCTTCAAAGCCTGATTCAAACGATCATGATGATTTCAATAAACCTAATTATTAATGGTTTGTTTTGTATTTATTAATACAAAGTTGCTAATTCCATCCATATCCCACCAAAATTAAGTCCTTTTTACGCTGAGGTATTTGACTTTTTAGCGGACTGATTCATTATCTTTGGTTTTTAACATTGGGATAAAATACCAACTTTTCGACTCAGTAATAAGCACTTCATCGGTAATAATCCAATTTAGAACAACACTAACTTCAACCAGTAAAGAAAACTGATACACACAATAATTCTTTTAGTTAGGTCATTTTCTGAGGGATTTAGATTTTCCAGTATGAAATTAACCCGACAAAAATGGATCAGTTTTGAAGAATCAATTAGAATACCATGAATTAGTTAAATAAATTAAATATAAAAAGTTTTTTTACTAATATTTATAGTCTTAATAATCAAAATAAAGAAGGTTGGCTTCATGTTCATTCTCGAGATCGTCACATTTCTTCATCAATTAATTTTAATAACTTATTCTTTGAATGAAGCCCAAGAACGTCGAAATCGGAGATTTGTTGTCCTTAATGGGCGTTCGAGATTTGAATGGGACTCAATAGAAATAATTAATTATCAAGACAAAAAAGCTAGTTATGACTAAAAGAAATAGAACCTTTACATGTTCAGCTCTTCACGTCCATTAAGAACCGAGCCGTAAAGAACAGTACAGAATGAAAATATTAATGAAATCTGATCAATATTATATCCGTATCTGATTATATTAAAATTTTTCAACGACAAGAAAGCTATTCTTTTAAACTCATTAAAAGTTGGTGTATTTCTTTTTGTTATTCTAATGAATGGAAAGCAAAAGAAAGCTAATTGAATCTTTTATTTAATGAAGCAAATTGAATTTCTTAAGAAAATCTTTATTTATATTATGTGGATCAGATAATTAAAATATTTTTAATTATGAAACACATTTTGTCATTAGTTTTCATTAATTGATTTGATCTCGGTTTATTATTATCATAATCCCCATTTTAAATTTTTGAGAGCTGTCAGGAAAAATAATATATATATAATAAATAAAATAAAAGTTATAAATACAAGGTTACCAGAAAAAATGATAACTGATTTAATTTTGTTTTACCACGCTAATTTTAGTCTTTATTAGATAAAATTTGAATTATTTAATTTATTTTATTGATTAGGAATCTGTAAATGATTTTCATTTTAAAATGATTATTATTTATCAATGACTACATAGCAAGAAAACATTTGTAAAAATGCTGACTTCCTTTTGATTGCCGATTACAAAATTGTTAATGAATGTTTGGCTGGATTTGATTTAATTCTCAAATTAACAGTTTTTTATAATTCCAAAATCTGGAAAATTTAATCGAAATAGATCCTGGTGGGTTGAAAAATATTATTTTTTTAATAAATGTATTTCATTGTGTCAAAATTTTATACTGTTATCTTAAGTATTTTTACCAATATAACAATTTAAAAATCTGATAATTAATTTTTACACAAATTGATTTTATGAGTTGATGTTTTCTTGAAATTCAATTCTTATTCAATAAACGGCCAAGTTTAATCTAGGGAGAAAACGGTAGAAACTCTCACTCTTATGAAAGTATAGTATAATACAAAAACTGATCGATTGATAGTTAACCTTAATAATAATTTAATATAAATATACAAACGCTTACATTTTTAAATAATAAAATAATTATTCATTTTATTTTATTAGCTGCCATATTAAAAAGTCCTATTCAGGTTATATTAAAATATAAAGATGAAAACACTTTTTACAATTATTAATTATTTTTAATTATTATTCTCGAGAAAAAAATCAATAGTTTTGCGCCACATTTAATAATTTTCTCAAACGTTATAATTATAAAATATAGCCTGAAGTTAAAATAAATATAAATGAGAATCTTAACCATTCATGATTTACAGAGCTTAATTATCCCTTTATAGTCTAAAAGAAGACTGTTTCAATTTCATTAAAAAAGCGTTTTTTTAAATATATTTTAACAATTTTTAATATTTTTAAGAATGTTTTTTGAAGAAATCGTGCTGGCCATGTACAATGGTAATAATTTCCTTCCACAACTTATTACTGTAGATGTTGTTAGGTTATATTTGGATAATGGGGACAAGTCATACTATATTAGGTCGTGGTATGGTTCTGATGATCATCCAACTACGTCCATTCACAATCCCTGACTCCTAGAAAACATCACATGACAATATTTTGAGACTCTATAGGAATTTTGCTATGCCCCCTCCAAATACAAAAATAAATTCAGAAATTTACTCTCTTCAGTTGGATAAGATGTTAGTAAGGTTTGAAAATTTTCACATTTTGTATGAAAATGCACGTTCGCATGTTAGTAGAAATAATTAATAAAAGCTTTTGAAAATTGGGTCCAAAGTTCTTCCTCATCCTCTTTACTCTCCGGAACTTTCACCATCTGATTATTATCTGTTTTCTCCAATGAAATCTTCAATTCGTGGAAATACGTACAGAAATTCTGAAGAACTCTTGTTTTACATAAAAAATGGTTCATTTCACAATCACCTAAATTCTTTTCAGATGAAATAAAACAGATTCCAAATCGTTGGTAGAAATGCCTTAAAAGTAAAAGTGACTATTTTCAAAATGTGAGAGATACTGATGACAATTAAACCGTGTTTTCCTTTTGTTACACCAAATAAATGTTTTCATCGGAAAAGACTTGTACGACAATCCTATACATGTATTTGTTCTAAATTTTATAAATATATATATATATAATAAATAAAATGTTAATATTGATTCAAACAGGTAAAGTTTAACAAAGTAGTGGGGTGTTATAATATCTTTGGATATTATTCATTTCTTAAAAATATTTAGTAATATCAAATGGTTCGGAAATTATTTTTTAAAAATTTTAAATATTCGGATCAACTGTCAAAAGAATATTAATTTATAATGATATATAAAAATCCAAACAGAATCTGAATAATAATATAATAAATACGTTAATTAATTATCAAAATGATTAATTAAATATCAAAACTAAAGGAAATATTTTAAAGAAATTCTATGGTTATTGTCTAACCGGAATATTTGAGGAAAATTTTCTGAACTTGCGGAGAAGATTTTTAATTAACTTTTTAAAATCAGAAATTAATTATTAATTTCACTAATTCTTATTCAATCGTAATAAAGCTTCATAAAATTTTAATAAGAGTATTTATTGGTTTAATTTTTTGATAAGAGTTTTAATTAAAATGTATTATCGATTGGTGTCCAAGATTTAAATAAAAATGTAATATAAATAATTATAATTTATTATTATAATAGACATTTATTTCTATAATAAATATGTTTAATATTAGTTATTTAATTTTTTCTTCGATTATTTATTTATTTTACTTTGGAATCCAACTTTTTAAATGTAAAAGACGTTCTAAATAATTTTTGTGTGAGAGACAAAAATCGATATTTGTTAATTTTGACGACGACCAGGCTTCAAGAGGCATGAACATTCTCTGATGAATATTCAATACAAGGAGCAATTAACTCAGTCAAACAAATAAAGAAATAGGAATAAGTAGAAAATCTTCGTACATTTTCCAGTCAAAAAATTGAAATTTGGTCATTAAAACTAAACAGAGGTCTTATAGAAACCATTCTAATGAAAAAATATTGCAATGCTTCTTACAAGTGGTACACTCTTGTGTACTTCTGAAAAAATTAATGTTCAGACTAATCATCTTTCCTGAATTTTTTTATAATTATTTTTTATTTATTTTAATAATTATTTTTTTAATACTTCATCTGTTTCTATGGTAATCGTAATAATTATGGTCATATGACAAAACCGATCATAATCGAACTGAAACGAAACAAAAAGGTAATATACTTACTCAGGAAACTATCTTAACTTTTTTTGGAATATGTTTTTATTTGCTTATTTCCATATATTCTTTCTTTGTATTACTATTTGTTTAAATTGATATACATTCCTTAATTGGACATTGCTTTTGAGATATTAATAATAATATATAATAATAATAATAAATATAATGATTGATTTTATTTGTCTCAGAAGGACATGGAGAAAATCAAACATAAGTTCACTTGATTTTATGGTGAAAAAAGTATAATTTTAAAAATATAAAATCTTATTTCAATACTTTTTTGCTGTCGTTAACAACATTTAGTAAACGTATTTTTAGAAATCTTTAAATAAACCGCAATTTCCTGGTCGCTCACAATTGATCATCAAATTTAATGGAATATATTCTTCCACCCATAAAATCTGATAAATCTGCACCTCTTTTCAAGTTTGTGGTATTATCTATTTTAAATAAATATTTTAATAAAACAAAATTAGAAATTATTCATATTGCTATATATATAATTTCATTGGTTGCCTTTTCACTTTATTTAAATAGTCGAAACGAAGAAATAAGAAATAATTTTAACTGTAACTGTAGTTATAAAATATACGGATTTCAAAAGTGTTTACTTTTAACTGTCCACGAATGTATAATAAAAAAACTAAATATTAAAATGAATAAATTTAAAAATTGATTTATTTCTCACTTTGAAACTGGATTTGAACCTTGGTATTCAGAGATGATTTTTCGGATTCAAATTTTAAGGCTGGATTTGAAATTGAACATTCCACCCACAATTTGTCTTTCAATTCAGAGGGATGAAGGAAAATAGTATTGAAAGGTCTATCATAAGATTGAACAGGTTTTGTTTGATTCATCTTCTCACATTTTGAAGAATCAACTATTTTATTGTTAATTTTCCACAAATAAGTAGGAACAGGAACACCATCGTATGAGATACATTTTAAAAGAATACAATCTTGATTTGGATCGATAACGATGTTAGAATAACTGACGTCCCGTGAATGATACCAGATCTGGGGAGGTGTTGGCTTTTCTACAAAAATCGATTCTTTTAACCTTTAAATTAAATTAAATTATAAGATTGTGTGTAATAATTATAGAACATACTTGATAAAAAGAAACAATTGGCGCAATTTTGCTATACAAATTAAAACTCGGACATAAAGAAATGGAAGCCAGTTGTAAAATCAAGTGCATTTGGTGTATGAAAAACCAATGATCAAAATGGGAACAACATATGAGAAATTGGTAAATCAAAAAACTTTGAGAAGTATGTTTTCCAATAATAAACTCAAGCCAAAAAAATTGTCGATTTGAAGTTCCATTTGTCACTTATTTTGCGCAACAATAATAATCCTTTCCATTATGACGTGCGATGAAAATTAAATTATGTAAGGCATGGTTAGACCATGATCAAACTGCACAACATTACCCAAAACCAAAATTTCATTAAAAGACAGTCATTGTGTCTGTTTGCTGATATGCGGCCGGGATCATTCATAAAATTTTTAAAATCCAGGTGTAACTAATACGGCAGAGAAATATGGCTATAAGAATGACAAGATGCACTTGAAATTGACAACCACAACCATCATTAGTCTTCTCCATGATAACATTCGGCCGCATGTGGCACAACTGATCTCAAAGAAATTAAACCTGTTGTCTACGAAACCCTACATCCACCATACTTGCAAAACCTCTTAAAAGGAAAATGTTTCAGAAATAAGCATGATAAATATTAACAAAGGTGTGTTGAATCGAATGGTTCTTATTTCAGTTAATTATGAATTGTTTTAATGAAATATAAGTATTCAAGAGCGACAATATTTTTGGAACAACGTAATATGAATTTCATTTCCAATTGATTTTTGAAAATTCTATTTTATTAATTATTTAAATTTAGATCTTTCATAATAATTGCACTTGTGAATATAAAGTATGAATGTGGAGACAATAAAGAAAACATCTTAATATTTATTAATGAATTTTTATGCTCGATTAATAAGATAAATGAATTATGTATATATTTATATATTTTAAGATACGAATTTCGTAACCATCAATATCCTTCAATGATATTTTTTTCATTTCTTTTAATATAAAAATAGAAAGTAAAATAAATTACTAAACATACCTAACACTAGTAGTATATTTACAAAAAATATGATATATTAAAGATTTTAATAAAAATTATAGTTATATATTGTTAAAAAGTGACTTTCACTCCTGTCTTTTTTTAATTTTTGAAACATATTCACAAAAAATAAATGACTTGATAATATTTTTGATAATTTTTAAATAATAGGACAGAATATAAATATAAATAAATTATTTAATATAAATTGTTTTAATTAAGAATCGATTATGATAAATAAATGATTGATCAAATATTAATAATCAAAATTAAAATAATAATCAATAAAATAATAATGATGATGAATCAAAAGGAATCCGGTTGTTTTAGAAAAATATTTAAAACAATTTCTTTTGCTAATTATTATTATTATTATTATTATTATTATTATTATTATTATTATTATTATTATTATTATTATTATTATTAT